>RJWJ010001700.1:0-121479 GCA_004363605.1 Indri indri
ACTAATGAAAATATGGATCAATTCCCCATATAACCTGACCCCTTTTCTTACCTCCAAAATAATAGGTGCCACCTGAATAAAACTGCTCAGGTCCCAGGGAAGGAGCAGCAGAAGCCACAAGGCCATCTACCGCCACACTCAGGTGATTCCTTTTAGCAGACAAAGAGACAGAATGCCATTGCCCATCATTTAATCCAGCACCTGGGGAAGATGAAACTGGTTAAAGAACTCCCTCTCTACAGTGGACACTATCAGCAGTTGGTTAGAAACTGCAATATCCACACCACTCAAATGACTACAGTATTTACATCTATTAATTTAAAAAAAAGAAAGAAAAAGAAGACAAATGGGAAATCAGCATGCTCTATGTGGAAAATGATACTTTACAAAATTCCGAAACCTGGACAACTTTGAATGATGGAAACCTTTCAATCATTTGGCACAGATTGATTTTCAGCTTCCATTCATGTAATTTACCTGTTGGGGGGAAGAGTTTAGGAAGAGTACAAATGTTTCCTAAAATTATAGGTTACACCCAATAAAATGCTTTACCTGCAATTTTGTACTTTTGTGTAGTCACTTTTTGTGATATTTTGATAGAATATTTAGCGAACTATATCATCGATCATTACAAAAATATTTGAAGAGACCATTAGTAAACAGTGAAACTTTACAGGGATAATGTAAAGTTAAAAAAATAAAGAAGTGTGTAAAACCATGTGTATATAACTGACCCTCACAATTTATAGATTTTGTAATTGAGAATTTGACTGAATGCTAAAACTTATGACCCCCAAATCAATACTTGGAGGAGCTTTCTCAGTCACGTGAGGACATGCACAGAGCACCAAGACTTTGAGTTGCCCTGTGCACATGTTTCTCGTTGAGGTCAAACAGGGCAATGCTCTGCCCTAGTGTTTTAGTATTCATAGTGTAAATATGTTTTCTTTGAATTTTATGAGTTTGTCAGTGATTTTGCTGTTTGAAGTGGCCCCCATAGTACTGAAGTGTTGTCTAGTGTGCTTAAGTTCAAGAAGGTTGCAATGTGTCTTTTGGAGAAAGTTCATGTACTGGATAAGCTACATCTAGGCATGAGTTACAGCATTGTAAGCCACGTGTACAATGCTAATGAATCAACAACATATACTAGATGAGGCATCTTCAAACAGAAACACACATAAAACAAGATTATCTATTGATTGGCTGATAAAAATGCTGTCATCAAAGGCTTACAGGAAGCTAACCAACTCTGTATTTCCCGTAGGAGCAATGGGTTCGGTGTTCCCTAATTTAGTGAGACAAAACTATTACAAATGATGAGAATCAACTATATCTTTCTATATATATTTATACACAACTGTAACTATATTCTTAATTTTTATATGACTATGGGAAAGGATTAAACAGAAATATTGTTACCTAGAAATAGTACTTTTTTTCTTGAAGGAAAACTGTGTTTTTTCCATTTTTTAAGTATTTTTCTGTATTTTCTAAGTTTACGTATATATATAAAATCAAAAGTTGCTATAATAAAAAATCAAGGTATTCTTATTACCTCTAAAAAATAATCTCTAGTCCTTTCTAAGGCAGTCACAGTGTGATAAGTCCATGAGAATGCATAACCTTTTCCTCTTAAAGGGAATTAAGTCTACAAGAAGCCCTGTGGTTAAATCCTGAGCAGAGATGTGAAACCTGGGCATCTCCATGTGGATTTACCAGTCAGGTTTACATCCATCTGAATAGTCAACTCTGTATGAATGATTCTGTAGATCAAATTGGTAAACAAAAATATAAGCACTCTATTAAGCCCACAGAGCCTCTTTTGTGCTATAATATGTGATTTCTTTTCTGATATTGAATGAACCTCTTTTCTGATATTACATGTGATTTCTTTTATTCCCCTGAGCTATTTTCTACCACATGCTTTCAGATTGAAAATGTATCCAAGCTCCCTTCAGTGATTACATTTCTTTGCCATGGACATATTTAGTCCAACACAAATTCTAGCCGGGACACGGAAGCTCCCCTTCACATCACATCCACAGAGCAAAAAAAAAAATTCCAAGATCCAACTCTGGATTGCTTTGTGAAAGATAATGGGAAAGCTTGAAAGCTGAAATATGAAAAATGTAGGTTAGATACTTTTGGACATATTTTCTATGAGTAGACTCCGAAATAGATGACTGAATAGAGTTATGTAATTCCTGATGGTATGGGATTGGACTAAAATAAACCAAATGTCCCAGATTTGTCATCCAGTGCTTCCTTTAAGGGGACACATCTGGAGTGAAAATTCTTGTGTATACTTATTATATGTGCAGACTCTCCCTAGTCTACCCACTTGTCCCCCATGTGTCTCCTCCTATCTGGTTCTCAAAGCCCTACATACACCGCTCTACTTCTGTTATTTCATCCTAGGCTTTCCATTAGTCTTGGACCAGTGCTTCCCAAACTACCTGTGGGGATAAACATTTTATTTTTCAAGCGATTGCAAATCGACACTTGTAAAATATGATCAAAATGAATTACTACAAAGTTAAATTAAAAAGACATAATATACAAGTCTACTACTGCTTAGATGTTGCAGTAATACCATTTTGCTTTAACAGTTTCTAAGAGTTTCATCTCATTATTTACACTAATCTCTTCATGCATCAGTAACAAGAATTTCACTGAACTGGTCCTGGTCCAGGGACCACACTGGGAGTGGCAGTGCTCTGAGTAGCTGCTGGTTAGGTACACAGCAGGATTGTCCAAAGTGCGGGGAGCCCTACTGTCCCTATAGAAGCCGAAACTAGATTAAAAACAAAAGACCGCCAAGCCAACCCGCTCTGTAATTTGACACAGTTAAATGCATTCATCTAACTACCTAGGTTATGAAGTTATGCATGTGTGTGGGGGAACCTTCAGAAAGCTGTTCTGAGCCCATTTGTAATAGACATCATTTACCTACGATGAGGAGACTTATTACCTGTCAACAGGATTTATTACTCAAATTAAATCATGAAGGGCCCCTTTAATTCATTTCCACTAATTCTACATAATTTTAATTTAGATTCTATTTTTTCTGTAAGTGTATAACTTTTCACTTCTAGGACTGATGGCAGGTGAGCCCCTTTTAAAGGCCACGCTACTTTGAAAGAGGGGAAGTAGAAGAAGGAATCCTAGAATTCGAATTTTTTCTTGTTTATGGTATTATGTAACTAAAGGCTAATTCTATATTCTACTCCTACAACTCATAACTTTTGAGTCTGGGAAAGGAGCATGTTGGTATAATAATAACAACTTTATGGAGCTCTTATTCATAACAGGTATGGTGAGCTTTCTATGCATTGTATCATTTAATCTTCACCACAATGATTATTACTCTCATCTTAAATATAGATTTAATGTAGGGAGGATAAACAAGTTGCCTGAGGTAGTATCCAGCTGGTAAGAAGCTGAAGCAAAACAGAAAGCTGAGTTTGACTGCATGACCCACAGTCTTCTCTGTCTACCAGACAGGTGGTCCCTTATTTTTTTATTTATTTTATTTTTTTGCTCATGTTAAAGAATTAACTATGTTAATTGTTGAAAAATAAGCCCTAACAGCTAGAAGCTGGCCCAGCACCATCACTGAGGCCTTGGTGTTGTAAGAAGGGGGCTGGCACCCAGCGCTAGGCTTGGTCTTCTGTTAAACGTCAACGATTTCACAGAACACCAACATCAGACAAGGTCACTCTGTGACAACAGTGAAATGTGATAAAAATAAGGCTCCTGTGCGAACCACGGAAACAAAATCTTCTTCCTCCCCTGACAGTATGAATGAATGATTTTTTTTTTTACCAATTACAATTTTAGTCTTGTTCATTCCTCTATCCTTCTAATAAGATTTACAAAGATATCTAATCATAGAATTACCCTCACTTCCTGACGGCATTTAATCTACAACAATTTTTCACTTCCTTGAATCCTCCCTCAAATCAGCTAACAAAATCCAAAATCCTGTAAGTGATCCTAATACCCTTGTATTGAGACAACTCCCATGGTTCCCAAGGTGTTTGTTCTCCCTGCTGCAATAAGCAATAAACCCAACTTGTTTAAGTCCAGGTACGTTCATTGTGGTCTTTGCAGGGAAAACATTGACAACTCCAATAGAAAATAGAAAATGAAATAATAAATGCAACTATTTGCAACTGAAGGTAGGAGGAGAAAATGAGATTGTGTACCAGAACTCTCTCTCTCTCTCTCCTTTCTGGGCCCAAACCACATAAACATGCAAAATACAACAGAAGGAGAAAGACTGATATCTGCTCTCCCATATGTATAATCTTCTGGTTCCAGTCCTGAATTGCTATAGAAACATTATGATGGCTTAGCTGCCATCACCCTCTCATGAGACTATAACAGGCACCCATAGGGTACGATGTATAAAGAAAAAAGTCAGCCTGCCATATAGGGGTGGTGCTCTGCAAAGGCCCAAAATGCAATTATATGTAGGCTTTTACTCAAGGAGCAACCGAAGGGTTTTGCCTGTTTCCAAATGTATTTCAGTGCTCTGAAAGTGCCAGACATTCCTATATCCTCTAACTGTAGTCACTAAACAGAATTAAGGATCCAGATCACTAGATAGCTCTTGTCAAGATGAAAATATGGAGGTCGTTGTTACCCATCACTTTAGTGGAGAGCAGGAGTTTAAGTGGTGACAGGTTTACAATCTGAAAGGTAGGACTATTTCAGCAGTAAAAGCGAGAAAGAGGGAATTTAAAAAATGGCTTCTCCTGGGTGAAGCAAATCCAGAGATCTGCTCCATTGCCAGGTGCACAAGAATGGAGAACACCTGGGAAAAGAAAAATGCAGGAGCATCACAAATACTACAAGCCTGTCTCTGCCAGGCCCTGCCCATGTGGGCAGGAGGCTTGTTTATAGGCTTGATTTTTACCGTTAGGTAAAAGCAGCAAAAGAAATGCTAAAATCATAGCAGAAATCTCAAATTTGACAATAAAAATTTGTTTTAAATAAGAAAATACAACCGTATAGTTAGTTCATTGGGTCCTGAATGATTTTTGCTTTGACATCTATGAAGGTGACAAGGACTAAAAATATTTTGTATCATGAGGGATTTTCTAGTACTGCTAATATGTTTCACAATTTAGGCTAATATAATATCTTTAATATTTCAAAAACCAATTTAAGCTGACATAATATTTTTGAATAATTCCAAATGATTTGCAAAACTGTACATCACATTAAAAATTTAGCCTGATAGTTCAAACATTTGCACAATTCAGTTCTTTCTCGATACAATTTAATTTTAATTCCATTGTAGAAGATACAAAATTTTTGAGTTTTTCAAACATATAAGATGTATAATTTATATCTCCAATAGCTAAGAAAAATTAATCCATTCTTATATAATGGAAAGATTTAGTACAATGTGCTAGTAATCCATCAGTAAGTATATGGTTATCTTAAAGAGTTGTTCTAATACATTCTGACAACTGGTTTAATTATTGAACATTGTACAAGTGAAAAGTAAGTGGAAAGTCTTCTACAGAAAAACAAACTGATCACTCACCCAATTACTATTTAAGTAGTCTATTTTCAAATGCAAAATGAACTTACTTTGCAGAAACTAGAAAAACATAATATTTTGAAAGAAACTTGAAAAAACAGGAGAGAGTCAGTAAGTAAAGGCTGAATTGTGTTATCTGCCATATAACAATTTTGCTGTATTGACATTCATTTTTAATCTATCATCCTTATTATTAGCTATGAAAATAATCACATGAAGTCATATGATATCATAATGGATTATATTGTATATGAATTTAAACATTAGTTTAGAGATTTTTAAATCACTCAGGGTATTATACACAGACTTATACCTAGTAATTTATCAACTATACATGCCTGTAAAGTGGTTAGAAGTGAGCTAGATTCATGGAGTTCACTATAGTAACATTGTACTTAAGCAATTTCTTTAAGATGTTGAAAATTAGGATATGAATGTAGCCACTTCAGAAAATATCAAATACATCACAATAAACAACACGTTAATAGCAAGCTTACATATTTAGACCCTCATTTTAGGGGCCTATTAATTATTAATATGACTCCAATTAATTTATTTCCTTTTGTCTAGCCTGCAATTCTACCACATTTAAGCATTACATAAAAAGCCACAGCATAGTACCGCCCAAAAAATTATAACTAATATTCAATTTTCAATCCCACATTTAACTAAATTGATGTTGAAAAACAACAAAAAGATACATAAAGAATTGGCATTTTTATATCCATTTGTATACTTATTTTTCTTATATTTAGTTTCCAACTGATTTTCACTTTTTTCCCCTCTCCAAGTCACATTCTATGAGTTTTGATTATAGAGGAGTAGTACAATGGCATCTTTAAATTGTTTTGAAAGATTATTTATTAAATTAATGTAGCCAATTACCCAATGTGACCTTTATTATATTACTTTTTGTCATTAAAACTGTACCATATTGCCTAGAAGTGGAAAGAATTTCATTTGGTGCCCAAATGAGGAACTCTGCATACACTTTTGCACTCCCCAAAATGTATTCAGCTCTTTATCTGCCTCAATGCTATTGTACATACATAAAAATGTGATGGAGATCTCTTGTCAAGAACTATATAATTTTAATGAAAAGACAAAAATATCCCTCACTCAAAGCCTTGACCTAAGTTGGACATTCATTTTCCAGATACTCATATAGTCACCTTAATTATATTACTTCTAATCATTAAAACTATACTGTGTTGCCCAGAATTGGAGAGAATTTCATTTGGTATCCAAATGAGGAACTTCACATAAATCTTTGCATCCCCCTGAAATGTATTTAACTCTTTACAAAGTAAAGTTAATTTGCCTAAATTTTTCAGTTTATGTTGCACACTATTATAGAGATATAGATATAGATCCCACAAAGACCTCTGCCTGTCTCCCATAGACTAGATAAGACTAATGGGCAAAGTCTGGTTTTCTACTGAAGGACACCCAGACGACTTTTTGGTCTATTTCAAAGTCTTGCACATTTTTCCCAAAATGAAGATATGTTGGCTTATCTGGAGTGGGAGAGAGAGTCACAAAAAGAAATTTCTATTCCCTTATAACTATCATTTTGGTTAATAAGAGCTGCTAGTGTTGGAACCATATTTAAAAGAAAATTGGAATCAAGTTCCTTTAAGGAAGAGTACTGATAATCTTATTAACTCAAATATTCATTTATTAAACAAATATTAAATTTTTTGGTTATTCATAAAATTCGTGGAGGAGGGACACAGAGATAATGAAATCTTTCAAATCCATATGCTTTGCCTCAGGGAATACATTTATTACCTGCTGTGATGTCACTGGGTAATTTTCCTGGCTGGTAGAGAGTCAGCTTAAGTTTTCCATCATTAAGAATGAGGAGGAGACCCCCGGAAACCAGTTGCAGGTCACCGAATAGCAGAAGCCCTGCCTTATTCCAAGTTCGAAACTGAAAAGTGACAGAAACCTCATCCTCTCCGGAAGAGCCCGGTAGTGCTAAGTAACTCCTGGAGCTCAGAAAAGTCACAGGCATAGATTGTGGTTGTGAACAAGAAAATGACACATTTCCCTGAGAACAAAGTAGAAGAAAAAGCTTTCAGAATGTTATTCACACCACATTAGTAACTAGAATTTGAAATATTTACACAGGCTGTTTATCAATCACACATTATCCTCGGTTTAAAACAACAAGAACTTGCTATCAACATGAAAATCCAAATTCTCCCCATATATCGTAAAGGTTCTTCAATCATTTTCTGTGGCCTCCCCATTCCTCAAATTTAATATGGATTTGAAAAGTCAATAAAATCAACTTTATTTTTAGAAGAGTACACATTGGAAGTAAAACATGTGGCCTTGGTCAAACAAAAACAGTTGGCTATATTATGATTCTGAGAAAAGTGAATTAGCTTTTGTTGTACATAAAGATCTTGTTCTAATAAATGAAATAAAAGTTGAAGAGCACACTTCACAAACCCATACACTAACTCATAATGTAAAGAAATTATAAGACTATCAAACCTAGTAAAAATGAAAATATTTTATCAGCTGCAGTTTGGTCTTATTTTTTTTTACTGATATGTAACAGTCGTACACATTCATGGGGTCCTTGTGATATTTTGGTACATGGACAATGTGTAATGACCACATGAGAGTAATTGGGATATCCATCACCTTGAACACTTATCCTTTCTTTGTGTTGGGAACATTCCAAATCTTCTCTTCTAGCTATTTTAAGTGTACTATAAATTCTTGTTAATTATAGACGGCCTACTGTACTACCGAACACTAGAACTTATTCCTTCTTTCTAATTGTATTTTTGTACCCATTAACCTACAGTTTGGTCTTATATTTCATTTGGATAGCTGCCCATTACTCTACCAGCAGCAGATCCTCTGCCAAAGAAGAATGGGTGTTCCTTGCATGAGACATTTCTAGAAATATCTATAATATTTTTATTTTCCTTTTAAATCATTTTTTCTTTTATTAAAAAAATTATTTAAAAATATTGCCGGATATTATGATTATATAAAAATACCACCAATTCACACAGAGAATTAGGGAAAAAAAATAACTATGCAAACAATAAATATTCTCATCATGTGCTTTGGGATTTGCTGACACAACATGAGCTCCAATTTACATATTCTGAATTTTAAGCAGTGAAAGAAATTCATTCAAATCGGTGTGTCTGCCTTTTATTATTAACCTGGTAAAGCTGGAAATCATGTTTCCCAGAATCCTCTTCCTTGTCTACTTCTCGGTAAAAGTTAGCCAAAATAGGGAGTTTGGGTGATGTTCGACAGTCAGAAGCAAAATGCCAGCAAAACATTCTGCTCCAAAGGTTTTTCTGTGACCACGTACAATGAAGGATGATCACAGAAGCAGTGGTTTGTTCCATCTTGTCCTTGTTCCCTGCAGTCACCGCCACCTCTTCTTCCCGACAGCTAGCCCAGCTGACCAACAGCAAGCCTGAGCCCATCCCCAGAGGCGGTGGCTACCCAAAGGCAGCAACTCCCAAAGTTGTCTCAGGAGCTTCCTTCGCAGGCTGAAAACGCTCTGCAGTCTACACACACCATTGCTTCAGGCAGAATCAAAGACCTCTCTGAATCTCCAACTTCTGCCTTCACTGTTTAGCTCCTCTGACAACTGTTAAGATCCAAGTACTAAAACTGATCCTTTGTTCATAATACTCATAGTGGTACAACTTCCTTGACTGAGCCCTGTCCAAGACAGTTATATTTAAATTCTTCCACATTTCTATAGAGTTAGAATATAATGCAGCCTGGCCAACATTGCTATTTGGACAGATTGACAATGTTGTAACAGCCTATTAGTTTCTTTTATTTGTCATGAATGACCATGGCAAAATACAAGTTTTTCAAATGTCTCCCTAATATCTATGGATGTTATCTAATTCCAGAAACTCTCTACGCTCATCTAGTGAATTTGTCAGGGAATAGTTTATTAGGGAAATTACAGAGCAAAAGAAATTTGACTCCTGGGAGTAATAATAATATCACAACAAAATTAAAATAGCAACCGTGAACAAAAAACTGCTTCACTTCATGTAAGAATAAAATAACTATGCCCTGTGAATTATAATTCCTTTAGATAGAATTAATCCTTTACATGCATATCGCCAATCAGAGAAAGTTTTTTAAAAAGAGTAATCTCTAAAACATTGTATCGAGTGGGAACCTACACTGGAGCAATTTTATTGTGTGGAAAAGACACAAGTTTTACTTATTCCCTCACTCTTACCATAGCGATGATCTGTGGTTTTTGTTGCTTGGCCAAATCAATGACATCCACTCCATTATAATAGAGATTTTCTAAACATCCATGAAAATTTTTATGTGGGAATGACACTGATTTTCCAGGTGCTGGAATCCCTCCAAAGCTGATCTTAGAAAGAAAAATGGCATCAATAATATTGTTTAGTGATTTTCTGATAATCTGCTTAAATAATTATGATTAGAAACTATAGCTGTAGTCATCATACACAGATTAATTTTTCATCACCCTACACGCACAAAAAAATTAAGATACAGACTTTAAAGCAAATTTATATGCACTCAGTTTTCATGTACACTAGGATTTGATTATTTTCTTATAAGTCACTAATCACATCTGGTTTTGATATTTATTAGTTGATGGAAAAATACACCTTTATATCATGGTAAAACTTGGTCTGTTTAATAATATAGCCAGTTATAAGGACATTTTATTTTATGTGTATTTCTGGCACACATTGATATTTGTGCATCTGAATCAATTGTTAATGAATTAATCTGTTTGTTGCTACTTTCTCCCCATAAATCTGCACTGCTCACAAGCGCTGTAGAACACAAAGAAATCATACGATACATCCTATATTTGCTTGTGTCAATGAGATCTCTTGGCAGAAAAGATTTCCCCATGTGATGTTCTGCGACTACATATTTCAGGTAAATGAGATGATCTCACTGTGCAATAATAAATTAACATATGATAAGAAAGATGAAGGCTCAAGTACTCTGCGCCCAAACCTGCTACTGTGAGTTAGGCCACCTTGGGAAATGTTTCATCAGTTCTGTGATTTACCATACAAGGTGGGTTCTCTATAGCGTATTTTCTTTTGGAAGATTAAATTACATATACCTCATAAAATTCGTATTAATTGAAACATAACCATCACACCTCATAACCAAGGTCCAGGTGATTGAATTCTCCCTGTGCATGGAAATGACGCCTGTGCTCGTCCACTGTAAAGTTGACTTGTTTGCCCAAACGCTGGATGAGCACGGAATGCCAGTGCTGATCATCTAGCAGGCTGCCCAGGGTGAGATTGATCAGAACAGGAATGGAGGGCAGCTTGGCTTCACCTTAGAAGAAGAAAAAATAACCACAAATAACGGTACCATTATTCCCAGTAAAAAAAAAAAAAAAAGTTCTTATGTTATGGACCAGGATCTTTCACAATAATTGCAATCTCCTTCCATGCATCCCATTCCCAACACTGGTATAGATTTACTTGAAGTTTGAATATAATAGTCTCTCAACCTTGTTGTAATTTCTTCCACTGTTAATTCCTTTTATTATTATTACCCCATTGCAGGCTCATTTTCTATGTAAACTTTATCTTTGATACAACCTCATTATTTTTACAGCCTTAACATTTTTCAATGATCCATCCCTTCCTTTATGATGTTAGAAAAATTAGCTACGTAGCTTTATCAGTGCTATGTAAAAAACGTCAAGTGAGGGTTTGTGCAGTTTGCAAAAATGAACGATTTTTTAAGTGAAAGAGCAATATTGGCACAGATACAAGCCCTTGGATCTGAGAATAAGGCACCTCAACTGTTAAAACATAAGCTATACAAGCACAAGGTTACCTAAGCAATATCTAAATAATCGGATTTTCAAGCACCTCACCAAACAGTTTTACCTGAATTAATAAGTAAAAAGAGTTTTCCTCTTCTCAATTGCAGTGTGACGTGATCTCCATTTGGCCCTTCCCTGTGGAGTAGAATCCCATCACTCTGCATAGTTTTAAATTTCAAAGAAATAACATCTTTTATTGGGCTCAGGGATTTTTGATCAAATCTGTAGAGAAGGGAACTTTTTCCATCAAGATCAACCACTTCTGATCCTAGAGATAAAGATATTAAAAGTCATTGTAAGGATAAATACATTTCCCATTAAAGCATTTTAAATGCATACATAGAGACAGGGCGGGGCGGGGGGACACATCACATATACTCCCACACGTGCGCATGCAGATACTCCCCAACTTACAATGGGGTTACATCCCAACAAACTCATGATAAGTTGAAAATATCTAAGTCAAAAATGTGTTTAATATACTTAACCCACCAATCATAGCTTAGCCTAGCCTACCTTAAACATGCTCAGAACCCTTACATTAGCCTACAATTGGGCAAAATCGTCTAACACAAAACCGATTTTAAAATGAAGTGTTGTATATCTCAGGCGATTTATTGAATGTTATACTGAAAGTGAAAAACAGAATGATTGTACAGGTACTCGAAGTGTGGTTTCAGCTGAATGTGTATCTCTTCTGCACCATTGTAAAGTTGAAAAATTGTAAGTTGAACCATCATAAGTCAGGGACTTTCTGTATAATTCAGCTCCAGGCCAGTCATAAAAAGGGAAAATAAAACCATTAAATGTCTAATTCCCTATTGACACAGGGAGTTGATTCCATTTTAGTCTTTACTTATCTGTTTACAAAATTTATGATCTAGAAACACATTTTTAAATGTATTCCTAATTTTCTCTTATTATTAATGGCTATTTCTTCTCATTCCACAAAAAAAATCAGAAAAAAAGATTATAATTAATATACATGAAATCGCTTTGCACATTTCCCAATCAATATTTTTTATTGGTATTCTTGAAATGTTGAAGTTAGATGGGTTTTGGTTCAGAAAAATTCTTTTTAATATCTCAAAATAATTCTTTCATCTTGCACTATATTGACGAGATCCACACACAAATATAAGTGCATGGTACAGACTCATCAAATGCCACTTTGAGTAGCTTGCCACTTTGTCTTATTTTATTATGTTTGTGGCTAAGTGATAATATTTAAGGACAATGCTGTTTTCTGTCTTCTCAAGGGCATTGTTGGAAAGACCTTTACTTAATGATATTGTAAGGTCTGTTCTGCTGCATTTGTGTCATAACTGGGACACTGACATGTTTTTTTCAGCTTTCTGACAGTGTCTTATCTACTCATTGTCAAGATCACTCTTATTCAGTTCATCTGAAAAAAGATGTCATGTTATACCAGTAACATAACAATACATCTGTCAGAATCAGTTGCACCCTGAACAAGAGATACAAAAAAAAAGAACTGATAATACTGAGAAATCCTAGCAGTATTTTCTACAATTCATAAGTCAAAGATTTTTTTAAGGCAATTACCCTTCAGAGTGCATTTATGTAATAAATGAGAAGCTAGGGAAGCCCAATAAAATGTGAAACTATTTTTCAACTGGTAAGCTGACTTCTTCCAGTCAACAAAATGACATCCTAGTTCACTCATCTTGTGTCATTTGACAAAATTATTACGGTTACTTGTATGCCCAAATATGTATTTCATTGAGATTATCCATCATATTTTACATGAAATATTTGTATATACCACCCCCCAAATTTGTTTTCAACTATTTGAGGCAGCTATCTTTTCAAAATTCAGAGGTTTTGTTTTTTTCATATTTTGTTAATGTGCTTATAAAGAATTCATTCACCAAGCGCATATGAATAAACATTGCATTCTGCACAAAGAATAATGTTAACTGAACAATTATTCCTTGTTATATAGCTGAGTGAATGTGCATGGTAAAAACATAACTGTGGCAAATACAAATAATGCGTGTCCTATGCTTATTAGATTACAATAAATTAAGAGAAATTCCAATAAGACGGACTTTAAATGCTGACTCATTTGGAGCAATGTAGTTATCTCTGAGTTAATGTATCGCTTAAAGGCAACTATGATAGTAATGATTTTATTTTAGATAAAGACTATTTTTGGAATTAGCTACCAAGAGAATTTTTTCCCATTACAGGTTTAGCCTGTGTTACTTTAGCCTACTAGTTCTTTTTTTTTTTTTTCTCTTTTCCACTATTGTTATTATTACATTATAATGGTCACATTCATCTTCCATGGCACCTAAAGCTTTTGTGCCTAGAATATTTCAATCAGCAAAATAAGGTAGTGAAAAACATCTAAGACAATTGATGCCTAAAGCAGTGACATACCGTTTTATCTCTTAAACTGAGGGCACTTGCCATTTTCTTCTCACTTTTACCTGCTGCCTACTTGCTTCACAGGTACAAAACTATGCAATGCAATGAATTCATCCAACAAAAATTTATTTAGCCCATTATGTTTGAGGCATCGTGCCAGATGCTGGGGTAACAGAATATTCAACACAAACATGGCCCCTGCCCTCATGGTGCGTACACTGAGTGAAGACAGACAATATTTAGCAAGAGAACAAATGAGTTCACAAAACCATTACAGATTGTAACAGGCATTCGATCAAGAGGAACAGAAGGCTGGCATCGCTTAAGATAATCGAGAGAGGGCTCTCAGTTCTCTGGTGTAGAAACCTGATCCTAACCAGTAATTCTGCCACTCTACAGCGTTCAAGTCTGAAAACTCGTCCCCATAAACTAGAATTACTCCTGGAATATTGCATCTGAGAGGCCTAGGCATTTTCCCAACACTGTCCCTTTCACTGTCATAAAAGAAAGCTCTTAGAATTGCTGAGAAACTACAGTGACAAGAAATAATTTGATGCTCAAGAAGTAGGAGTGAGATGGGCTCACCTTGAACAAAACCAGCCCTGAAAGGAAGTGCAGAAGGAGAGGAATTGACCAACTGGCTCAAATCACATCACAGATTTCACAGGTATGTAAACAATACCCATCAGGGAAAAAATGCTACGTGTAATTCAGAATGTGAGTACATTATCAGTACAGGAAAACTTCAAGTAACATACATGTAATATACAGATGTGGATTCTCATAAAATGAAAAGAAATTCTGGATGATTCTTGACAGTATTATTTTGGATAGAACACTCACTTATGATAGCTCACTTTTTAAAAGTCACTTTTATAAAAAGTTTCTTACACAAACATATCTGATATATAAAAAACATCCAATTTTAAAAAGTAATCATAAAATACTGCTATGATGCATAAAGTTAATGATATAAAAACCTGAAAAAAAACCTTTTGAGAGAGAGACAGAGAGCATTTGAATTCTATCTATCATCAACACCTAGCTCTCCAAGGCTGCTGGTGGGGGAGACAGGTATATGGTCTCTCTTGAAAGTGATCTTACTGCTGTTTAAAAAAATTAGAAAAACTGGAAATAAAGCAAAGAAATAACTTCTCATCTTCTCAATGTCATACTGGAGCATTTTCTAACAGGTAAAGATTATTTAATTCTAGGTGAATTAATAAATTCTGATTTTACTATTTATTATTGATTAAGGTCAAATTCTGTAAAGTTTACATTTTAATTTGTAGATTTTTGCCCAGCAGAGATGCAAATGACTTCTATCTGGTAGAAAATCTATCCCCAGCGGTTATGGTTTAATGCCCTTTTGGACAGTAACACTTGTGTACTTACCTAGTAATATTATTCCAACATTCTTTCTTGGATTCCTATATATACCGAGTCTCTTGAATTTTCTTTGAGCTAGCTTTACCATCCTTCTGATTCCTTCATTAATGAATTAAATACATCTTTGATATGTGCATATTCTATATTTGAATGAGTATCGTGTTTTTATGCTTTTGAAAATTTTACTTTAATATTACTAACTTAAAAAGTACACTTGAACTTCACATCAATGACCAGGAGAGCAATATTTCAAGTCTTAGCTATCACCCGTAATGCTCAGGGCAAATTTATTTTTGATATTCCACAAAGATTCTCAGATTTTTGAAGTCTTATAAAAGCACTGCCAATGCTAACACAGTCTCATAAAAGAATAATTCAAGGAGATTCATAACAACATTTTTTATATCGAAACTATTCTATAAAAGATCTAATATGAGTGAACAGAACTAATAAAGTTAATCCAACTCAATGTTTAGAAACACTAAATTAAGCATCCAAAATAACATTAATATTTAAATTAATAGTCAATATCACATTTAATCCTATCTTTTGTCAAATACCTTTGGGAAAAGACTATTTTGTACAGAGCTGAGTTGTACAAATAGGAAAAGCAGAGGTATCAGAGAATTGACTATAGGAAAAATGAGAAATCTGAAGTTAACAAAGTTTGTAACGGTAAAAGACCTACAGTCCAAAGATGTAGGAGGAGACTTATTGATCGATTGAAAAGAAGAATTATTTTTCTAATTGTATATTTGTTCATGAGTATGCTTATTAACCAAGGTCATATTTTTAATGATGGGATTGTTGAGATTAATGATGTGGCTCTGTCATACCCTGGCTCACCATGGGGAGGGCATCAACAATTTTCCAGTAACAAGTGGCAAATTGTTCTGACACATTTTTCTCTTTTTAGTCTAGCTCCCTTTTTGGTCATTTGTAATAATACATATTACAGTTTAGCCTAGTGGTTAAGGTGACTAGTCTGGGTGGGTTTGAATCCTCACTCTACCTTGGGAAAGTGGATTAGTTTCTACTATGGTTTGGATGTCCTTTGTCTCTGCCAAAACTCACACTGAAATTTGATCCCCAAAGTGGAGGTGTTGGGAGGTGGCCCTGGTGGGAGGTGTTTGGGTCTGGGAAGCACACCCTTCATAAATAGCTGGTTACCTTTCTCTTGGTCATGAGTGAGTTCTCCCTGTCTTTAACGGTCTGGATTAGTTCTCACGGGAATGGATTAGTTTCCGAGAGAGAAAGCAGGTTGTGATAAAGCAGGCTGCACCCCAGGTTTCGCCTCTTTGCACGTGTCTGCTTCCCTTTTCAGATTCTCCATCATATTTGGACACAGCACAAAAGCCCTCCCCAGGAGCCCAGCAGATGCAGACACTGTGCTTCTTGAACTTCCCAGCCTGCAGAACCACCACCTCAATAAATCTCTTTTTTTTAATCGATTACTCAGCCTCAGGTATTCCGTTTTAGCAACACAAAATGGACTAACGCAGTTTCCTATTATTGCTGTAATAAGTAACTGTAAACATAGTCACTTAAACACATCACAAATTTATTATCTTACAGTTCTGGAATCCAGGAGTCCTAAAATCAAAGTGTTGGCAAGAGCTGCTTTCCTTCTGAAGTCCCTAAAAAATAATCCCTTTCTTTGCCTGCTCTACCTTCCAGAGACCACTTAGCTCATGATACCTTCCTCCCTGTGAGCAGTGTCATAGCATCTTCAAATATCTCTCTCTCTCTCTCTGTCCCTCTCTCTCTCTATCTCATTTCTGCATTCATAGTCACATCTCCTTCTCTGACTCTGATCCTCCTCCCACTGCCTTCTTACAAGGATTTTTATAATTACATTGAGTCCACCTGGATAAGCCAGAATAATCTCCCCATCACAGGATCCTGAATTACATCTGCAAAGTGCCTTTACATATTTATAGTGTAAATAAATATGTTTACAGTTTAAACATATTTACAGGTTTCAGGAACTAAGATCTTTGACGGGGCATTATTCTGTTGCAGCCAAGTTGTTTAACCTCTTTGTCCCTGTTTCCTCATCTATAAAATGAGAATAATAACAGTATAGTCTTCATAGGATTGTTGTATGAATGTATATCCACGTAATTTTTAGAAGCTTGCACACAATTAGCAATCAATAAATATTAGCAACTACTAACGCTAATGCTATTATTTATTATTAGAATATTGGGCAGGAAAAGAGGTACAGCAAAAAATAGTTTAATAAATACATTTGGTGTATTTATGACTCTTTAAAAAATAACAAATTTCTGAAGTGCACAAGAAACCCTTAATCATCAATGTCATTGTCAGGTTATGCAGCAGGAATGATTTCGAGGCCATCTGTGGGTTCTGTGGCTTTTTCTCTGCCTGTCAGCTCCTGCCTGAGCTGACTCACCACAGCCATCATCTGTGACCTGATTCCTCCTCAGTGAATACCTCCATCTCAAATCTGCTCACTTAGAGAAGAATCAAGGAAAGGAGAGTGACAGAGATTGCAGGCCCTGCTCCCGTATCAATTCTCCCTGTAACCCCAGGTATGGTCTACTTTTTTTACACGATGCAGAAATACAATCTCCCATAGAATTAAGAGCTTTGCAACAGAAAATATTCAAATATCTTTCAGGGTGTTGTGTTGGAAGCAGTATTGCTAAAACGTGTCTTCTTTCCTTCTGCCTATAGCACAAATTTATGGAGAGCTTTCTATGAGGACAATGGAAGACATAGCAAAGCATAAAAACAAAGAACGCTTTCTGTTTTTTCTAAAGAGTTTACAGTCAATTGGAGAAGACACACATCCCTGAGATGCAATTATTCATGCCTGTGCTGAGAGTTTCGCTTCTGTATCAGGGCTGGGCCCCGAGTGATTTCTAATATGTGCAGGAGAAGGAGTCGATCCGCTTCAGCCTCTGCAAAGGGTGTCAACTAAATTGCAGAAATGGTTTACCCTCTTGAGCAGCAAACTGTTCTTCTGCCTCTGCATATTTCACATGCAAACACACTGCTCATTGCAAAATAATCCACTTTACCTGTTACCTGCTTCTCGCCCCTACATCCTACGCCTTCTCCAGAAGTTTGAGGCTACTCAAATTCTGAGGGGTTGTCACTTGAAAAAGCAATGTCCTCCCTACCTGCCAAGCGGATTACTAAGAAAAATATCCAAGCACATGATTTCTTAAATTGAGCCCCATTGTTCAGCCATATTATAATCAACTGAGAATAATCTCATTGTATCTCCATAAACATTTCACGTCCTGGGCTTGGCCTGATGTCCACCAAATTAGAATGTCTGGAATTCTAACCTGGAACCCAGGAATACAGGTCCCTGAGAAATTCTGAGGCAAATGACAGCATGAAAGGTTGTTTGACAGGAAGAACAAGTAGGTTCCATAAGCCTATTCTCTGAAAATAAATAACCTCACTGCATATCGAATTGTACCATGGAAAATGAACGTTTTATTTATTTATGCTGTGGGTGGTACTTGCAGAAAGTTGTGAAGGTAGTAGGGATTTGTCCCTGAAAGATGCTTCAGGGATAAATTGGTTCTGTGAGTTAAACTATGAATCATGGTGTTATTGATGAGACCAGATGACTAAAAAACTTAAAAGAGAAAAATTGGAATAGAAAATTCATGAACTGGAAAACCAACTTTTCAATAATAGAAGATTAACATTATTTGAAGGTCATAAAAGGAACACTATAGTGTTCTATTAATTCTTTGGGAATCACCCCAAAATGTGAATAGATCAACAGTGCTACCTTCGAAGATCAAAGAAAAAAATAACATAGATCTTTCATCAGCTGGAGAAAAGGGTGGTACACCAAACTCTTCCTGGTTAAACAACCAGTCAGCCTTAAACTCCGATCATACTGTTTCTTTATTTGAAAATTATTGCCCATGAATTACTAAACAAACAGAGGTCCAATTTTGACTTCTAAGAAACACAAATCAGACTGAGTCACTGTTAAACTATTATGTAGTGAAATATTAAAGCGATAGCATGATGTACGAGCACTTGAGATCCACATTACTGAACTGGGGTTTTAAAGCAATAGAAAGGGGAGAGGCCAAGCGCTCGAGAAATCAACAGGAAATAGGTTGCACTATTTTTGCATAGTAGCATAAAAGAACACAGAATGATTTAAGGGACTCTTAAGTTTAAAACAACTAAAATTAATACATTAAAAAGGAAGAAGGCACAGAAATCAAGTGCTGTATAAACCACAGGAAAAAGGTGACTTTAACACCGTGGCTTTAAATAGATTGAGTTAAGGTCAGCAACAACATGCCAGGAGGTTATGAGAACAGACATGATTGCCGTCACTTAAATATCAATCTAAATTAACCTTTTAAATAGATTTAAAATTAGTAACATCTACTACGTCAAGGACACTTGAATGCATCGTTGGAGGATGTAAGTTGTATTTCCATCTCTAATATTTACTTGTAACTTTTATAATGTCACGGAAGTCACTTAAACGCTGATTCTCAGTTTCCTCATTTGAAATATGTAGAGAATAATTCCAGCCTCTCATCCGACACAAGGATGCCGTAGGGATTGAACACAAGTATCAAAATGCCTGGACATTTATTATTCTGTACGGTACTATTATCATTTTCATAATATCAACATTTGGAATCTCATATGTTTATTTCAAAGATGTCTCTCCTTTGAGCAATTGCTGCTGTGCAAATGTAATACATTTGTAATTTTTACATATTTATTATTTAGTTTGCATCATGGCTAATCAGATTTTTTTCTTGATTCAACCACATAACAAAGAGTTATTGAACACTGACTGTGCCAACTGCTACAGTGGGAGCTGGTGTTGTAACAGCAAACACATCTGTCTTCATGGATCCTCTAATATGAAGGAAGGGACGGCTAGCAAATCCTGCTGTGTGTACAGATATCTTTACAAACTGTAAGGGGAGCATGAAAGGAAAGGACAGGGTTATAAGAGAGTTTAGAAGAGAACAATTTAAATTAGGTTGGCGATCGGGACAACATCTCTAAGGAAGTGATATTTAAGCTGAGTAGGTGAACAGTGCGTAAATGGGGGTCGGGAAACAAGGAGAAAGTGAGAAAAGCGGGGGGATGGGTACAGGAGAGAGTGGGGACGGCTGGGAGTGTGGGAAATGCTGCTGAGGGATGGATGGGGGGGGCAGGAAGTAAATGGAAATGGTCCACAGGGAGGTGGACCTTGTGAAGGCTCGGTTCCAGGTTTTTTCAGGACAATTCTATTTTGGTTTTGTCCTTAGTCCTAGGTTACAACAATTGGTCCTCAGGTGTAGCTTTTACTTCCAAGGCAATGCCCTTGTGACATTTCATTGAAAGCCCAAGGTGTTTAACAAATCCCTCTACAATGGCAGCACTTGAGCTCCAAAGGTGGTCTTTCCAGCACTGGGTAGATGCTGAAATCTTTAGACTTTTCAACTCCTGGCTCCTGCTTTTCTCCTACGCCCCTGGGTGTTTCATCTTGAGCATTAAAGTCCAGGAATCAGCCATGGATTTGAGGGTGGAATGTGTTTGCAGGATGCGGGACCCTCCGTCTCTGACCTCCATCTTTTAAATATTCCCTCTTCCATTTCTAGCCACTCCGGCAACCTTGAACTCGGACCTCTGTCCCCCTCAGCCTCCTAAACACTGGCTACATTTTGCTTATCCTTAGGAAATGGCAAGTTAAATGTGGATCTCCTGGAGTTGGCTCTTCTTTTTTCAATAATCAAGTCCCCTCAAGTGTCTGCCTGTTTTTGAGTTGAACTTTAGATCTCTGAAGCAGGTTTTTTAAAATATATTTTATCCAGCATTAATAATTTTTATGGGCAGCAGGTTAGTCCAGTAAAGGCTACCCTGCCATAACTGATACCAAAACTCAAATCTTTTTGTGAACTTTGATAGTTACTTTGATCCATTCATTTATTAGGGGGGCAAAATAAACATTCTAATTCTATTATTTCTTTTTATTTATCATGTGAAATACTTTGAAGAGAAATTCCTTCTCCTCTTCCACTTGATTACCTTGAGGTACAGATTACACAAGAAAAGTAGGATAAATGCTTGATGTTCTCTCTTCATTTATTAGTTTTCAAAATGAGGAGTTGGATCCTTAATGTCTCTTATATGTGACCAATGGGGCTTTTAATTTTTATTATTATTATTATCATCATGAACCCATTCACTTAAACATATATAATTAGTTTCAAAACATGGCAGTTTTTATCCTTATGGATGCTAAAACATTTCCATTTTCTTGATCGGTGAGAGCCTCCTCAATTGGCCCTGAATTCTTTTGATGTGACCCTGATGGGTTTTCATAGTTTCCTTGTTTTCAGTATTATAATAGCTAACCTTATTTTAATTTTAATAGAACTCCACTTATCATCAAATTAGAATCCTAAGACTATAAACTTTGCAAAGAATTAGAGAATGTATCCTCTTAGATTTTAGGCCAAGCAGAATCTATCTTCTTTTTAAACTTTGACATAAAATAGGATTCCTCAGCTACCGTGTTAGCTGATAAATGATCTGAATGCAGGAACTGTCTAATTCACTTCAGTCAAGCTTCTAGCAGTTAACACGTGGGAGCTGCTCAGTAAATAGATATAGAATTCAATTATAACTATTCTTTATGGTAAATCTGACAAATTTACTGCTCTTCATTTTTTCCCCTAACCAGACATGTACTATGAGAGATCAGTATCCTGAATGGACAGAAGACTTTTATTAAGCATTCTTGCAGTGTTTTTTTTCTCACCCAGGTGAATATCCATGCTTCTCACGCTACTTATATTTCTTATTGATATGTTCTCTAAACTAAAATCTACTTACAGTAGCGTGTAATTCAAACTTTCCATATTTTTTTACATTATAAAATGTACATTCTCATTTTTAAAAGTTAGCATGAGTTTTATAATTATTGACATATCCCATTTATTAAATACCACCCACAATTTTCTCTTAAACAGTCTGCAATTAAGCAATTAAACACAATAGTTTGACACTTCTATACATTGACTCTCGTCCAATCTTGTCACTCAATTTCCCCTATGCCCTATTCCTGATCTTTAACAGGTTGAATATGCCACGAGGATGACGGGGAAGGCATTCCTGAGGCTCATCAAGGCTCCCCATTCATTCATCTGTCTAGAAAGAAGACTAATGACAGAAAAAGGACATCTGGTTGCAACCCAGTATAGTGAGGGCGTGCTGTGATTAGGGGAAGAAAGGTTGTTCTAGGAATGGGTGGAATATCCTGATCTGAATGTGGGGTATCAGGAAAGTTGTCAAAACCAGAGATTTCTATGTGGAGAAAAGAGAATGAGTGAGAGAGTTATCTAGACAAAGGAATGAGGGCTGGATATGTGGAGATTGCCATAGGCATCACGCAAATAACCTAACGCTAGAGAAATCATGAACTCATGGCACGTCAAAGAAACTGGAATTAGTTCAGTTTGGCTTGACAGTTGGATGTGCTTATTCTGTTGAGGATGATGAAGAGATGATTGTGGATTGCAAAATGAGGGTGTTTATACAGTAACTAGAGAAAAGGAATTTAGAAATCGTACTAAGGACAATTGCCTCAGCAATTCATCTGCAATTAAAGAACATTATCTCCTGTCGTTTAACCACCACTTCCTAAGGGCATCTCAGATACATCCACTTTCACCCAGTTATTTTTCTTTCCCTATCTTTGTTTACCTTTGTTTACTTTTCTTTGAGACACTCAGTAGAGTACTATTTCTTTATCATCAAACATTTTCTTTCCCTTTCTTTCTTCTACCAGGTATTTCTTTCCATACATCCCTTCTCTGGATTTATAAACATGTTCATAGCCGCTATGGCCAAGATATCTGAAATTTATACTTTCTCTTTGATCCCATAAAATTTACCTTCTATTTCTCTCATTACTCAGGGAACAACTTCAAGTTTACTGACATAAAAGTAGAACATGCTTTTTGATATGGATTTTCCATTCACTTGATGTTCCCTTCATAACAAGTTATTGCTCTAACTCGCTAGGGTGGAGGGCAATAAATAAAATTATGTGTGGTTCTCACAATAGCCACTTCTCTGCAATATTCACGAGACTGGCTTGCATCTATAACTTCGGCAAACACATGTATTAGGCACAAAGGAGACCTGTTGCAAAAATGTTCATACTACCTGAAAAATAGAATAAAGGACCTGCTTTTATTATGGTAGAAATGCACTCCCATTTTTCAGGATGTGAGTAGTTGTTCAAACATAGCACTTTATACTTTTATCATTAATAGTGGTACAATAAGAGGAACCCTTCATGGTTTACTACTAATAATGATACTTACATAAGTTTTAATTCTATTATCTTTAACCCAGAGCCCTTGGAGTTCCAGCCTTCCATATTTCAAAGGCACTTAAACTCAATAAGTCAACAATGGGATGAATTATCTCTTTTGTTCCCTTCCAGAACCTATTTATTCTCCAGGGACCCACCCCAGTAAATGATACCGTCTTTCAGATGGTTGTTCAAATATGATAACTCAGTGTCCCCTCACACACAGAGACTAAGATCTCTTGATTCAGTAGCCTTGGAATGATTCAAATCTGCCTGCCTCCCACTTTACTGATTGCTGTTCTGTAGTTTAGGGCTCCACTGCCACTTACACAAACAAGAACAAAAACCTCCTAATGAGCTGCTGTTTCCAGATTTAACCCTCCAATTATGCCCCTCATTTCAGTCTGAACGATCATACTCAAATATGAATTGACCATTCCACCCATCCTCTTTCTTGTGCTTGACTGGGCTCCACCCCTCTCCTATTCGGACTATCCTCTCAGCTTCCTATGTGGAAATATCTGCATGTTAGTCTCAAAACCTACTGTTACGAACTTTCTTATACTAAACTCAATTTATCAATCACTCTAACCCTCACACCCTACACTCATGGTACAATATTTTGCATTTAGTTTGCACAATTTTTCCAACCTTGCACATGCCCATCTTTATAAAGAAAACATACATTATTTTAGAATTTCTCCCTATACCCAATACCTGGTAGAGTTCTCTTTTAGCAAGTGCCAAATAAATACTTACAAGGCAAATACATGTATGATTCATGTAGTTGTCAAGAGCACTGGCTTTGGAAAGTGGTAGATCTGATTTTAAACCCTAGATCTAACACAGGTCGTCTAATCCCAGATAAACTTCCTAATTTCTCTAAGATTCACTTTCTTCCATGTCTGGAGATATGAAGCACCACTCTGATGTGTACCACTTGAGTTAATGGTTCAGGCAAAGCCCCCCTAAGAGGGCTTTAACTTGGTGCAGGTGGGAAGATACAGACAGGAGAGACTGGTGGGTTGCATGCAAACCCCTGGGTCTTTCTCAGGCTCAAGAGAGACCTACTTCATAGGGTGTGGATGTCCTGTGGCTGTGATGCAAGAAAGAGACCCTGCCGCCCCCACACACCACTTTTCCTTTTTATAGGGATTGAGAGAATGGCCTTGTGCATCTGGAAAAAGTTCAATCAGACCTTGGATCTCTGCTACTCAAGGGAGTTGCAGACAAACTCTTGCAGCTTATGCTGATAGCAACCGAAGCCCTACCTTCTGAGGGTGGGAAAACCAGTGGTCCCAGCTATTTCTGTGCTAAGCAACTCAGAGCAAGCTCTATGGCTCATTTGGCAGACAATTCTGCTTGTCTCCTCTGACTCCTGCATAAAACAGCATTATTTGTGGAACTTTGCTGTATTTTTAGGACTAAATCAGAAAATCCCTGTTCTTTGTAGTCTCTGTTCATATGAACTGTTCAATAAGTGATGGCTATATGGTATCATGCTTTAATAAATTATTATTTTGCAAGGCAGATGCTATGAATAAGAGGAGAATGTGAGTGTGACTGTGGCGTAATTGAGGGATTAAAGTTAATTTGATCAAATACATTCCCATCCGGTACTCACACCCTGCCCATTGTTGGGATATTTTCTGGTTATCTATGAGAATATTTTTTCTATTAAGTTTATTACTTTTTCTCTTTTAATAGTAATTTAAAATTATACAACCATCATTTTACATTGACTCCAGTCATACCATTTTATTATATGTGTTTAAGTTTCAGTTTAAGATCATTTTACTTTCAGTACTGCTACTTCAATTATGGGTCCACATGGAAAGAAGACTGACAGTGTGCTTACCCCAAAGACAGCAAATGAAGTCACAGCAAAAAGAATGTTCCAGAGTGGTAGATCAAGAAAAGCAGGGGAGATTCGAGTTGTCATTAGTCACACCGCAGCGGAGAACTCAAAGGAACCTGACCATAGCAGTCATTACCACATGGACATTACAACTGGCACTTTAGTTTCAAAGAGCAAAACAGCATCAATAGTCTCATTAAGTTAATTTTGAGTCTATATCCTAGATTGAATGCATTTCAATCTCATTGTCCATCATATGGCATGAGTTTTGCTAAACTCTCCAATCCAAAGTCAAATAAGATTGACCACCCAGGTTCTAGTTTCCAGTATCTTAATTGAGGTAGGATTTTTTTTAAAGGCTGATTTATCCAAATGTGATAATTATGAAGCTAGCAGCTAACACGGAGCACCTAAGCTGGCTTGTTGAGGCCAAGAAAGCCGGCAGTTAAGCTGGGCAGATGGTGAGAAGTAAGCTGCCCACTGACTCATCTCAGCCATCCAACAGCTGGAGGGAGCGTGAGCATGGGCTTGAATTCTGCAGTTTGGCAGACCTGGCTGCAAACCCAGCTCTGCTGCCCTCTACCTGGATGGCTCCAGCAAGTCAACCTCTGTTAGCTTTAGCTTTCTCATTTACTAAGTGGGGAAATGGAGTAGTTACCTATTAATACTTATCTGGGCTACTTCGAGGAACCATAAACTGCTTGGTATAGTACACACAATAAGCACGCAAGCAAAATTTTCTATTTCTAGAGTTATAGAAATTAAGGCTATCAATATTAACATTAGTGCTACTGCTATTATTGCTATTAATATTATATTAAAACTCTTATTCTATAGGCCTAGAGAGAACACGTTTGTTGATTATGTCAGATGGTGGAGATGGGTCCTGGGAACGTCGCTGTATACACAAGGAGACGCATAGGATCTGTAGGACGTGGTCTCTCTGTCTGGCACAGTCTACAGTGCTTCAACAAGTCACTCGACCTCTTTATGACATGCTTTCCTTTTATGTAGATAAAGCAAGCCAGAATCTAATGGGTCCACATCACAAAGTGATAGATTACACATGAAAAAAAGCTTTAGTGGTGAAAAAATAAATGTTTACTAGAGGAAAAATGATGTAGTGAAATTGAACCATCCTGAGTTTCTTCCCAGATTTTTCCATGTACTAGATTGTGAGGCCCTGGGCAAATTACCCAATCTCTCCACACCTTAGACTGTTCATCTGATAATTGTAGATCACATTAACTAACTCATTGTTCTATAATAAAATAAAAGTATCTAACAGGATGATGTGGCTTGAGGTAGACTATCGATAACTTCTAGGTCCCTTCCCCACAATAAGATATAATAAAATGCTTCATTAAGAGGAGACTAAGTGAAATCTGTGGTTTCTATCTTTTTATTTCAAACACATTCTATATTCTAGCAGAGGTCTTCACCTTTTTTATTAATTTATGCTGAGACCATAGCATGTTTAAAAGTGAATTACATGGCATATTATTTTTAGGCTAAAGAAAACATTTTTTTTTATTTCATAACAGATGACTGGTTATATTAAATGGAACACTGTCTCTTTTATTAAATTCAAGGTGCCTAAATGAAACATCATTAAATGTAACCCATGGGGTGAAAGCTCTGTGAAAGCTCTAATATTTGAAAGTTAGGATCTAGTCGATAATTTTAGATTTGAATAAATGCATTAACACATGTCTATAAATATGTATCTGTCTCTATATCTAACTATCTATAAAGTGCTTCTATCTCTGAATTATAATAAAATGTTACACTTGAACACTAAAGTCAATATTGGCATGCGTAGGCACCAAATAAAAGCTTTTTGCAAAAATTATTCTTGTTTTTGTATCTCTTTACATAGCTAAAAAGTCAATTTCAGTTTGCAGTTTGGCTCCTAAAACATCTCCTTTGATATGTGTCAGTGTGTTGGATAAACAAACACTTACTATATGCACATCCAAACACCTCGATTCGCATTCCAATTCTGCCCTTGGAGTTCCATTCTAAAGGGATGAATCGCAGAAATCTGGCTTCGATAGAAGGCTGGAGTCTATAGTACACAACACTGTCTGCATTTGCATTTCCTGAAAAACCCTGGAAGAAAAGGGAAGGAAGGAAATCAATGTAGATTTGGAGAATATCTGTTTCAATTGGTCACCTAGAATGTCTATGAGCAATGTATGATTTGCTTTTATACCGTAAAAGTACTACCTTCTTTAAGAAAATCACATCAACAGTTAAGTCATAATGTCCCTCATTCACAGAAGTTACTGCTGCCTAAATTTTCTTTTTATTAAGAGTAGTTTAAATTCCACCATCCCCATTAAGCCAACTTTCAACTACGATACCCTCAATAAAGAGTGTTCTGTAAAGCTCAGATTAAACTTAAAAGTGTGAGATATCTGTGGCTATTAACATTGTGAATAGCACAAAAAAAATGAGAAAATATTCTTCCAGTGTTGAAAAACTATTATCTGAGTCATTGAAGAAGTTTCTCACATCATTGATGAATAAGTAAAGTTATGACATATTTCAGTTGTTTCACCTTTTTATCTCATTCGTTAACACAAAGAAAAGTATCACCCAACATTCAAGTTGAAACTACACTCTAATAACAGGTTGTTAAACTTCATCAGTATACTGCCGGATACACAGGTTCAAAATTGTTAAGGGGAATTGGAAACAATAATAATTTGGAAAGACCTATAATTAGACCTACAGACTTTAGAACTTGAAAGTTAGAGAGAGCTTGGGGGTGATGCTAAACTAGCACAGTCAAATTGCAGATGAGGAAATTTAAGGTCAGAAAGGGGGAAACAAAACCTCGGGTGTTTGCAAAACCATTGCACAGTAAAAGCAGAAGCTATGTTTCTTTTGCAATATCAGAATGCACCTTCCTAACACATAGCTCACCTGCAAAACCCACACACTACAGCATCCGACTTCTAAGCTTCTTTTATTTTCTCCTACATGACACGCTATAAGACTTTACATATGGAGAAGTCAGCATGAAGGAGAAGTTGTTCTCAATAATTTACATTTCATTTTTACTCCTCCTCCTCCTTTTCTTCCTCCTATTCCTTCTTCTCTCCTTCTCTGTGTCTTTCTTTCAAAATAAGGGATGCTGCTGCTACACAGGCAGAATTGTGATAGGTCTCTTTACCATGACTGGATCAACAAATAAGGTTAACCTCATGCAGATTACACAAGGCAAAGGCAAATACATTAGGAACACTAGTACCCAGGGAATCTGTTCATTGACCTGCCTTTCTTTCTAAGTTACTCATATCCCTTTACTAGCATTTACCAAATTATTTTCTAATGCATTAAAAAAAAGATCAGGTGTTTCATGGACAAATTAATTTGATCCCCCTTATCAATCAATCCTCTACCTTCTGCCCCCACCCACCCCACCAGTACTCCATACACCCAATTTGCAGGCTCACAAACCACAGGCACATCTGTGATGGCACCTCCAAATTATACCCCAAATCTGTGCATCTCTCTTCATCTCAACTATGACCCCTCAGTTCAGCAAAGATCTCTCACCAGCACTACCTTGATAACCTCTTCCTGGTCTTTTTAATTCTTTCTTCCCTACCACCAGCACCTCTACCCCTACCTACAATATTTCCACTCTGAACAGATAGTACGATTTCTAAAGTAGATTAAACTATAGCAGCCCCATTGCTTTCTTTACCCCTGAGAACAAAATCCAAACTCTTTATCCAAACACAGACAGTCTTTGGCAATCGTCCTCCATTATGCTTGAACCACTCTGAACCTCCTTGAACAAGCCAAGCTCGGTCCTGCTTAGGGCCTCTGCCTCAACAGGTGATTCTGCTCTGAATGTTCTTCCCCCAGATCTTTGCACAACCAGCTCCTGTTACCATTTCAGGGCTTTGCTAACTCTTACCCCCTAAGACAGGCCCTTTTTGATCACAGTTTCCAAAGTAGTATACCTGGTACCTCCCCCGTATCATATGTTCTTATTTAATTTTCTTCATGCATGCTATCAGATTTCAAATTTACTGCTTTGCCTAGGAAACTTTCCTCAATTTGCTATGAAGAATTTTTTTTTTACCATAACAGTTCATAAAGGAATGTATGAATTTAAGTGTTTCTTTTTCATTTTAAAAACGATAAAAATTTTATCACATGAACATTTACATCTTCCTTTTAAAAGATTCTGAACTTTAGTGTATGTCACAATGATTTGAGGTGCTTTTGAGAAATCACATTTCTGGGTTCTGCATCTCATGCACTAAATCTGCAAGTGGGGCCCTGGAATTCGCATTTCTAATCCATGCCGTGCTAATTCTGTGCTTTTAGTCTTCAGCTCACTCTCTAAACATTCTTCTGGTTTGTGCATAAATCCTGTCCTAACGGGTACAATGTACACTGTCTGGGTGATGGGCACATTTACAACTTTGACTCAAGCAGAACATAAGCAATCCATGTAACCAAAACATCTGTACCCCCATAATATTCTGAAATTTAAAAAAAAATTTCAAATAAATAAACACATTTTTCTGGTTTGTGGATAAATCCTGTCCTTTTTCACGCCCTATTTTATCTCAAAACTCTTCAGAGAGGGAAAAAACTTTAGAAGATTTCATTAGGGCTAACCTCCAAAGAGAGAACTAACTAGTGCCTTAGTCCATTCTAGGACTATTAAAAAGTCTGCTATTAAAAAGCATCATAAATGAGTAGATCATAAACAACAGAAATTTATTTCTTACAGTTCTGGAGGCTGGGAAGTTCAAGATCAAGGTGCTGGCAGATTCGCTGTCTGGTGAGGGCCAATTTCCTGGTTCATAGAAGGCCACCTTCTTGCTGTGTTCTCGTATCTTGGAAGGGTGAATAAGCTTCTTTGGGCCTCTTTTATAAGGGAACTAATCCCATTCCCAGGAGATTCCTCTTGACCTAGTCACCTCCCCAAAGGTCCCACTTCCTAATACCATCTCCTTAGGGGTTAAGATTTCAATGTATGAAGTTTGGCGGGGACACAAACATTCGGATCATAGCAAGCAGTGGATGAGTTCTATGTTATCAATTAAAATGTCTTCAACATGAAAGTTTGTGGCTCGGTATCAGACACAGCAGAAATGTATTAGGTAGCTTTAATATTTGCATCAACCCTGTGAAGTAGTTATTTTTGGACCCACTTTACAACTGAGGAAAATGAAAATTATAGAGGTTATGTGCCTAAAGTCACACAGCTAGAAAATGGCAGAGCAAGGATTTAATTCCAGGCTTTTCTGACTCCAAAGCCCATAATTTAGCTAAGCCATCAAAAGGCATCACTTCAACAGAACATGAAAGCAAACAACCTACCCTAGAGGAGATTTAATATTTTATCTGAAGCTTTTTTTTGCTTTTTATATTAAAAACCTTTTACACATTTGAGAATAATGCAACTTAGGTTATTGCTGAACTGGGACTCAAGCTCTACCAGCTGACTTTTATAGACAAAAAGATTATTCTATTAAATTTTGCATTGTGTCAAAATTATTGGAGCCAAATAAAAATAAATGACAAATGTTCAATAATCAATAAGACTCTTTCATATAAATAGTAACCTCCTGATAGACACAGAATATAAAGGAATACATCATATTATCAAATATATGAAATATCTATAAGTAAAGTTATCTTGTGTGATAAAAATCAGAAAACCTTAATTAATTTTTCTTTTCTTTTAGACTTGATGATTTTCAAACTCAACGAAGTATTCATAGATGGTTTAGAAATGTATTCTAAGATAATTGATGGAGTTAATGGATTAAAGTTTCTCACAGGATTTTAAGTATTTCCAAAGTGATTCTAAAGTTTACAGAGAAGCATAACAGACATAATTTATTTTTTAAATATTAACTCATGTATAAAACCCAAGAAGTATAAAGGGAGTTGCCCATATGGTAATTCACAAAAAGCTCTAAAACATCACTGTAATAAATCAGAAACATGGGACCAGTTATACATAGTTACATAGCAAGCTCTGTGATTACATATAAGCCAATCCAGCCCCAGCCAAAATAAACAGCAGCACCAGCAGAAATTCAACACAACAAACAGACAGGCAAACATGAAAATCTGCTATCCATTACTGACCTCTCTTATGACAAGAATTCCAGTGACCTACGTATGAACTACACATGACCTACTTCCAAGTACGACTCATTTTGACATAAGTCAGTGACATGCAGGTGCTAAATAAATCATTGCAACATGCTGTCAAATAGAAATCACTTCTTTTGTTTTATGATGTCAGGCATAAATCTTTAGTAAGTGTGGCTCCCAAAAGGTTGTCTAGTATAGAAAAGTACAAAGGAAAAGCAAAGAAAAATAAGAACTACTTAAAAGTGGGAAATTAGCTAACAGAAACCCAGATAAAAATAACTTTCAAACATATGTTGAACAAGATATTGCAACTGTATCTTAAAAAATTGATTTGATCTTAAATGTGAATGTAATTCATTTATTGTAACAGAGAAACAGCAATGAAAATCCAGGAATCAAATTAGAATGTTAAGTTTTGATCTGTGTGTATAATAAACCTAAATTTTAAAAATAAAAGGGAATAGAATTTTACTAATATAAAGTCAGTCTCTACCTCCCTCCAGAAAATAGTGAATGTTTTAAAAATATTTATTCGAAGGGCTATCAAATTATTGAGAACAGTTCAGGGAGGCCCTATGTGTCAGTCATTATATTAGCATCTGTGGAGACATGAAGTTGTAAAATATATTGTATAGGACCTTTTAGCATAGAAAGATTTGAATTCTCAAGACAGGAATATCAAATGGCAAGCAGAGAAAAAGTATGTGAAAGATGCAACTTGGCTGTAGTCTGTAACCATTGTTGAAACACAGCAATAAGTTGTTATATGAAAGACACATGGACAAGTCATAAAGCTTACATTTATATTAGGTTATTATATGTATGTACAATGTCGTGGAAGACTATATTTTTATTGAGATAGAAAATAAGCTTAACCATAAAAAGTCATATTATGGTGGTGCTCTACTAAGAAATTCTTAACAACCCTCCTTCTGGGATAAAACAAAGGAATTGAAGAGCTCAAAAGATAATACAGTCTGGATCTTAGCCAAAAGGCCGAGAAGCGATAAATGTCCAAGATCCAGGAGAAGAAGAAAACCCAAAGACATGATCCCTGCATTTGAGACTCTATCTCCTTAGAGGAGAACAAAGCATTCCTGAAAAGGAGAAATAGAAGCTGAGCAGATGATTTTGCTGAGCAGATTTCACAGGGTTAGGGACAACACTTTAGTTCTAGATACCTCAAAGATGACAATACTTCATAGGCTTCCACAGGTTCTGTGTCAGAATTTAGAGGAACTACAATTCAGGATAAAGGGAAAGCCAGAGATGGGCAAGCCCTCATAGAGATTAAAGGTCAGTTTCCCACCTTTTCAATCTGTGAAATTATAGTAAGGTAGTCAGAGAGGTTTAGTGATCCTTGTTGCTTGCAGAAGTAAATGAAATTACACTCTGTAGAAAGATACCTTTCTATGCTTCAAATTATCAGTTCAGTTTTTCTCATACAATGTCTTATGCACAACAGAAAATAATGAGACAGGAAAATTTATAATCTTGAATATATATACACATATATACACTACTCATCTCAGAGTAGAGTGAAAAATCTTCAGTCTACACCATACAACAAGAAAAAACTAAACAAACTAAAAATCAATGGAACATTCTCCAAGACAGACTGCATTACAGGTCATAAAACATAGCCTCACGAATTTAAAAGAATAGAAATCATGCAAAGTATGTTCTCAGGCCACCATGGATTTAAACTATAAATCAATAACAGAAAGATAGCTAATGATCCTTTGAATTTCTGCAGTATTAATTTTAATGCCTCCTGTGTTGTCTCCGATTTTATTTATTTGGGTCCTCTTTTTTTCTTAAGAAAGTCCCTAAGTATTTGAAAATGATCCTAATTTAAAAATGTGCAGAATATAGCAAAAGCAATGTTTAAGGAAAATTTGTAGCATTAAATGCACATATTAGAAAAAAAAAACAAAGATCTAAATAAATAACCTAAGTTTCCATCTTAGGTTATTAGAGAATGTAGAGCGATTTAGGTCTAAAGTAAGCAGAAGAAAAGAAATAAAAAATTAGAGCATAAATTAATAATGTTGAAAATGGGAAAATATTAGATAAAATCAACAAAACCACAAGTTTTACTCTTTAAAAAGTTTGCTAAGATTGATAAACCTCTAGTTCTGCTACCCAAAAATTAATTAATTAATTAAAAACAGAAAGAGAAGACCCAAATTATCCATATCATAAGTGAAAGTCACCAATATTGAGTGTGAATATCTATAGAAGAATGAGCTAAAAAAAAATAGATGTTAAAACATTAGAAAAAACACAGTAAATTAAAATCAAGAATGCAAAAGAATGAAAACTAAGAATGGAAAAAACAAAACTGAAGTAAATGATAAAAATAAATCAGAGTCAAAAAACCACAAAAGTTGGTTTTTAGAAGGGACATTTAAATTAATGAAACCCTAGCTAGGATTGATACAGGAAAGGAAAAAAGAAGAGACACAAACAAACAATATTGGGAATGCAAAAGAGCATCTTACTATGAACCTGTACACATCAGAATGATAAATGAGGATATTCTGAATGGCTTTATGCCAATAATTTTACAAATTTGGATGAAATGAATAACATTGGTCTTAAACAAGCACCTTCAAAAAGTAGAAAAACACAGAATGCTTCCCAACCTGTTTTGTGAGGCCAACATAACCTTAATATTAAAATCTGACAAGGGGCTGGGTGAGGTGGCTCACACCTGTAATCCCAGCACTTTAGGGGGCCAAGGTGGGAGGATCACTTGAGGATGGGAGTTAGGGACCAGCCTGGCAGCATAGCTAGGCCCTATCTCTAAGAAAAATATAAAAATAATAAAAAAATAGCCAGACGTGGTAGTGCACACCTGCAGTCCCAGCTACTCTGGAGGCTGAGGTGGAAGGATCACTTGAGCCCAGGAGTTCAAGGTTACAGTGAGCTATGATCAAGGCACTGTACCAGGTGACAGAGTGAGACACCATCTCTTAAAAAAAGAAAATATGACAAGGAATCTGCAAGAAGAAAAATAAAAGCCAATCTTACTCATGAACTTAGATCCAAAAATCTTTTTAAAATAGTTACAAAACAATTCTACAATATAGAAACATAGAAAAAAAGATAATAATGTCTCAATCAAGTTTATTTTAGGAATGCAAGTCTTGTATAATATTTAAAAATCATTCAATATAATTCATCGCACTATATGGTCTTTTCAACAAATACATACAACATTTGATAAAATTTAATATCTCCTCATGATTAAAACTGTTAGCCAAGTAGGGAATTTCTAAACCCTAAAGAGTATCTACAAAAATCTTAGAGCTAACATCACATATAATAGGAAAGGCTGAGGGTTGCTTTGAGTTTATGAATGAGACAAGTATGTTCTGTATAGACAGACCCTTTCATTCAACATGCAGTGAAATTCTAATGAGTATAATAAGTTAAGAGAAACCTTTAACAGGTAATAGTATTGGAAAGGAAGAAATAAAACTGCCTTTACTTTTAGGTTGCATGATTATGTATGTAGAAAATTTTGAAATATCTATAGAGTTAGTTTAACAAGTCTGCTGGATAAAAGTCTACATATATAAATGAATTAAACATCTACATACAAGCAACAGAAAGGGAAATGTTATTATAAATGACACTATTTACATTACCATCAAACTATATTATTTACCCATAGAAAAAAAATCTAATAAAATACACTCAACACCTCTACATAGAAAATTATAAAACATTATTAAGAGAAACTTTAAGAGGCTTATAGTGGAAGATTGAATATTGAAAATATGTCAATTCTCCCCAAATTAATATATAGATTCAATAAAAATCAAAGTAAAGTTTGTGTGTGTGTGTACGCGAATGATAAGCTACTAATAAATTTTACGTGGAAATGTAAAGGAACAGGAATAACCAAGATATTTCTGAAGAAAAACAAAATTGGAGGATTTCTTTGTTACTGGACATTACGTCTTATAATGCTACAAAATATAAGAGAATGTCATATTAGCAGAAGGTTTCTTAAAGAGACCATTGGAACAGAATAGATAATCCAGAAACAGATTCAACATATATGGAGAGTGGATTTTTGACAATGTTGCAATGTAGAGCAGTGTGGAGAAAAATAACTCCTTTAAATACATGGTGCTGGGTCAATTGGATATCTACATTGGGAAAAAAAAGAAAAAAAAGAAATAAATTTTAAAAGAATGATATGCAGAAGTGAATTCCATGAAGACTGTAGACATACACGTGAAAAGAAAAACAAAGTTATTAGAAGATAACGTAGCTGAATATATTCATGATTTTGAGTGCAAAGATTTCTTAACCATAAAAGCAAATAAATCAGAATAGATTAAGAACTTCCGTTCATCTAATGAAGTTGTAATGGTAAGAGAAGGCACAGAATGGTAAGACCTATTTCTCAGCACATTATTATCTAAAATATATAGAGAACTACAAAGCAATAAGAAAAAGAGAGACAAAGAAATATCTAAATGACTAACAAATCTGTAAAATAGTTTCTAACCTCATTTGTCAAGGGGCAATGCAAATTAAAACCAGTATGAGAGTTTTGCATACCAAACAGAATAGCTAAAACTGAGGGAAACAATAAAAAGCTAAAACAAAAGAAAATTGATAATACCAAGTGTTGTTAAGAATGTGGAACAAATGGAATTTTAATGCACTGCTGTTGAGAGTGTAAATTAGTGTAATTTCCATAAAAATCATTTTTCATTTTCTACTAAAGTTAAACATACACGCTTTTTAGGAGTTGGCAATTCTACTCTTAAAAACAATGTATCCAGCAGAAAACCAGGCAGTTTTGCAGGTACCAAAAGGTCTGTACATGAATGTTTTTGAAGTATTATTTATAATAGTCCCAAAGTACAATTCACATGTCCAATTATAGAATGGATTAATAAAAACCTGGGATACATTCATATAACGAAATGTTTTAAAGCAATAAAAACAAATCGTTTATGTCTATTTACAACAACACAGATGCTTTTCGCATATATACTGGTAACCCAAGAAGCCAGATGGAAGGAAGTTCATATAGTATGATTCCTTTAGTATATAATTCAAAGCAGGCAAATCTAATCTATGGCAATAGAATTCATGATAGTGATTATTTGGTGGAAAGAGGAGGGTAGTACTGAACAGGAAGGGCATTAGAAGGAAGTGTTTGAGACGCTGTAATATTCTTGGCCTAGGTGATATTTTCATAGGTGTGCTCACTTTCTGATAATTCAATGAGCTACACACATATATGCTTTTCATATTTTTCTGGATATGTATTGTACTTTGTTATAAAAAGTTAAATGAAAATAATCATGCTAACTATGAAAAAGAAATAGGTCCTTGACGCTTTAAAAGATAGTTCAGTGAAGACAATCAAGATTTAAATTTTACATGTATTTCTCTAAAAGCAAGAAGAATTTGAATACCTCATTAAAATTCTATTTTTCACTTTTGTGCTTTTCTATAGATCATTAAGAACACCATGAGAAATACCTTTCAACTCCAGATTTTAGATATCATATAATTTATCATGCATTATACCATAAATAGCTCCATTAGCATCTTTCATTTTACCATTAATATTACAAAGAATAATGGCATTCTTATGACCATTACCATTAAAATAACCATTGTTCAGTGCTGAAAGAAAATTACTGAGTTGCCCATTAGGGATATTATAAAACTTAAAGTAAATTATTCCTCCCTTACCTGTACATTCTATTAATGTTTTTATACAATCATTCTAATACATTGATTAGTCTTCAAACTGCTTCAAAATGTCATTTATCTATTAAATGAATTGCTAATTGTTTTCCCAAGTGGGACTCTAAATATGGGTCTTAGAAAGAGACTCAAAACCAACCAATTTTTTCAAGAAAATTAAGATAAAATATCCACTTTATTATACTTCTTTTGAAAAAATGGAGTGTTTAAGAAGTTTGGATAGAGTTCAGTCAGCCCTTACTGTTTCTTATAGTTTTAGAATTGATGACTCTCAATTTGCCTCTGAAGCTATACATTACTTTATATATATATATTTATTGATATATATTTTATACTGCAAGATAGACTGTAATGTACAATGAATATTACGTACATTATTTAGCTGAGGACCATTGTACCTTTATTTAGATCCTAACCTACATTTTCATGGAAGCAAGGCACTAGGAGAAGCTCAGTACCCTCTGAGTTGTACTTAATTGTAACATTTGAGACTTATCAGATACAAAGATTAATGGTCTCTATAGTATTCTTTTTAAAGTTGCTGCCAACTCAAAATTTTACCAAATATTTTTAGAATACACAGACAAAAATACAATGCCGTATTATTTTGGGTTGTTTGACCTTCAGATTGCGTACAATTTGATCACACAATTAAAGTTTAATTACATAGAAAGTCAAAAGAGAGACTACTTTATTTAGTAATAATGTAACCAGGGAGTAAAAACGTGCAGGCTTTCTTAACCTATTCTTCACAAAGAGACAAACTCATCTATCCTCTGGGAGCAGAGGGTGAATAAATGCATGCAGCAGACACTGGGTTAGAGAGACTGGCACAAACTTTTTATTTAAATCAATAATAACACCTGCCCACTTGCATTGCCTTTTGAAACACTGCCAGATGGAACAAAACAACAAAACAAACCAGCCAATGGTTCATATACCCATGGGTATCTTGATACAGATAAATAGAACAAAGACCACAGAAAACTTAAATGCATGTACTCTATTTTTAATGTTGGGATGTCTGAGATTTGGGAAATATCTCCTCAACTTGACACAGATGACACACATTTATTTCCTGTTCAAACAAATATCTTCTTTATCTTTGTAAACAACTTTCTTCAAGCACCAACAATCAGTATTCCAACAAGTGAAACATTAAAACTGTCCTCACCCCATCTCCATAAAGAAAAGTTAAGGATGCCCATCCAAGCCTTTGAACTGAAGACCTTAATGTGACCCGGAAAAAACAAAAACAAAACAAACAAACAAACAAAAAACAAGATAATCCTGGCATTTAATAGATGGGGATCTATCACTTAACAGCTGGAGAAATTTGAATCAGATAGATTCCTAAACCTCAGTTTCTTCATCTATAAATTGGAGATAGGAATACTTACTCCTAAAGTTTAAAGTCCGAATTAAGTAAGATAAAGACATTAACATCTGCCTACTTCATAACGAGCCTCGAAAACGTGCAGTTGTGGTTGTTGTGTTGCATGGTGATTAAGTCTTCACAGATGGCACACTGTCACAGACAGCTTATTAGTCTGACTCTGAATCGCATTATTTGAGTTTAACATCCAAGTTGCCCAGCTAGACAGTAAAAAGAGAAATAGCAACTCCTCCTCTAAATGTACTTTGATCAAAGTGACAACCCCATTTGGGAAATAAAGCCAAATACTTATTGGAATGTAGTTGACAGTATTTTTAAGCTCAAGATAAAAGATATGAAGCAAGTATTTCCTAGGAAAGTTACTTAAACAAAAATAGTTTTTAATTTCTTTAATGCAGAGTTTTATTTTCCTTTTAGCTAGTTTGCTTTGGCATGTAATTTTTGGAAATTATACTTTAGTCAATGTAATTATAGCACCATGCAGCAACAAGATGTTCCTAAATATCCATATTGTTTCTGTTTCGATGCAACTGAGATTGGTTTATTAACATTTGAAAAACTGTTACAAAGGTGCATAATCAATCATTTTAAGCATAGGTAACTTTTACAGACATTTGTATGCATCCTCCGAAGTCTGTTTATGAAACATATTGCATGTGATTTTAATGATACTGTATAAGTACTTTAATTTAAACTCTGATTATTTGAATTTTAAGAAACTATATTATTCCTGATATATAGAATAACCATAAATATTTCCGTAAGCAACCAGGTAAAATAAATGCCTGGCTGCTATCTATAGATAAAGAAGTTAAAATGAATGGATCTAAGAGCAAACTTTTTAGCATTCCAATGACACAGTATTGGGGTTTATTATTTTACACTTAAATGATCTAAGTATCTTAATGCCACATGTAGTACTGAGTCTATTGCTTTATACATTCAAATTTTCCTTTGAATTCTTCTAGAACAGTCACAAATTTTAAGCCACAAATGTAACAATAATGAATAAAGGAATAACAGACACAATAACCTATTCTGGCCTTGTTCCTCAGGTCTGAAAATCATGGCTATTTAAGAATAAGCATCCTCTCTGAGCATATGCACCTTCAACAATTCCTCAGGGACCCAAATCTTGATTGCCTGGCAAATAGTGGATGAGGTAATCCTGTACAGAGTGCACGTTCAGAGAACGAGCTGTGAAATCGACAGTCCTTACTATGAAACTCTCTCTGTCTTCTTATATTGAGGTCTTTGGAAAGTTACGGTATTTATTTATACAATAGGAATAATACAATGTAGTTTTTCAGTTAACTACTGAAAAACCAACTGGATATTTAAATGCATGATTGTTAATTTCTTTAGGTTCTATTTTTTTTAAAAAGTTCTTATATTGCACTCAAATATTTAGGGATGAAAAGCTAGGATGTTGGCGATTTGCTTCAAAATAATGCAGAGGGTGAACAATATATGAATGAGATGCACGGGGCAGGACTAGCTATGGGTTGATGGTTGCTGGGGCCCGGGAATGGATACAAGGGGATTCATTTGGATATCCTGTTTGCTCATGTGGATGCAGTGAGCTTGGGTGGTGGTTATTTTGAACATTAATTGAATTAGTAGTATAGGTAAGGAGCTTAGTATATTTACAAAGTAATATTTTCCTTTACAACATTTCTTTACTTATCACAGGTGCACGCATACCTTGGAGATATTGCAGATTTGGTTCCAGACCACCACAATAAAGCAAATATTGCAATAAAGTGAGTCACACAAATTTTTTGTTTCCTAGTGCATATAAAAATTATGTTTACACTCTACTATAGCTGAATCTTCTGGATAATTTGCTGAAGCTTCTACTTTAGCACTTGCTGCCTCACCTTGCACTTTTATGTCATCGAGATGGCTTCTTTTCTTAAACCTCATGAACCAATCTCTGCTGGCTTTCGACTTTTCTGCTGCAGCTTTCTCACCTCTCTCAGCCTTCACAGAATTTAAGAGAGGTAGGGCCTTGCTCTGGATCAGGCTTTGGTTTAAGGGAATGTTGTGGCTGGTTTGATCTTCTCTCTAGACCACTGAAACTTTCTCCACATAGACAATAAGCCTGTTTCACTTTCTTATTCATGTTTTCACTAAAGCAGCACTTTTCATTTCCTTCAAGAACTTTTCCTTCCTTTGCATTCACAACTTGGCTAACTGTTCTGCACAAGAGGCCTAGCTTTTGGCCTAGGTCAGCTTTCAACATGCCTTCCTCACTAAGCTTCATCATTTCTAGCTTTAGATTTAAAGTAAGAAATGTATGACTCTTCTTTTCACTGGAACACTTTGAGGCTCTCGTAGGGTTATTAACTGGCCTAATTTCAATACTGTTGTGACCCAGGCAATAGGGAGGCCCAAGGATAGGGAACTGGCCAGTTGGTGGAGCACTCAGAACACACATAACAAAGTTCGTCATCTCATATAGGCATGGCTCATGGTGCCTCAAAACAATTACAATAGTAACATCAAAGATCATCAATCACAGATCACTATAACAGATATAATAACAACAAAAAAGTGTGAAATATTATTAGAATTACAAAAATGTGACACAGAGACATGAAGCAAGCACATGCCTTTGGAAGAATGGCACCAATGACAGACTTGCTGGATGCAGGGTTGCCACAAACTTTCAGTTTGTAAAATTAAAATACCCATGAAGTGCAATAAAGCAAAGTACAATAAAATTAAGCATGCCTGTATATATTTTGAACAACCTGTTGACAAGCAAGAAACTTATTCACACCCATAATATTCTAAAATAAAACAAAAAATGAATACATGTAAAAAATTTTTTAAAAATAAGGGAATTTATTTTGATATATCTAGTTAATTAATAGCTCTTAATGTACCACAAAAAAGTTTTATTTAGTAATTGAGATTATGTTTGATAAAATTATCAGTTTCCATAAGTCATATTCTTTAGCTGTGTAAACATGTCTAGTTTGGGGACCATTTACATGCCATGAGTGTGTTTCCAAAACACAATTGACCCTTGAACAACATGAGTTTGAACTGCATGAGTCCACTTCTATATGAGTTTTCTTTTGCCTTTGCCACCTTGGGACAGAAAGACCAACCCCTCCCCTTCCTCCTTTTCCTCCTCAGCCTATTCAATGTGAAGACGACAAAAATGAAGGCCTTCATTATGACCCATTTCCATTTAATGAATAGTGAATAAATTTTCCCTCTCTTACGATTTTCTTAACATTTTCTTTTCTCTAACTTACTTTATTGTAAGAATATAGTATATAACACATATAACACACAAAATATGTGTTAATCGACTGTTTATGTTATCGGTAAGGCTTCCAGTCAACAGTGAGCTATTTAGTAATTAAGTTTTGGGGGAGTCGAACGTTACACATAAATTTTCAATCTCACGGGGGTCAGTACCCGTAGCCCACTCAATGTTCAAAGGTCAACTGTAATTTATTTAGAAACTGATGATACGGAAAGTTGCAATGCCTCATGTTATTTTGCTTAGCAATTATAGTGATCAGATCTAAATAACCACAGGGAGTGATTACACCATTTGTGTGGTTTAAGATGATCTCTAGGATAATGTAATCTAATTTTATGTTTGATAGTGAGAGTTAAATGTTCATAGTCATCCTGAAAACAATTCCGTTAATGAGCAGCTCATTAACAACTACATAATAGCAATCTTAATTCGTCATTTTTCTACCCAGAGTTCAAGAAATTAAATTATTTTCCTTCTTTGAAATATATGCATTGATCATGCATTAACTACAGATACTTTTTTGAATTTATTTATTTATTTTAAAACAACAACTAGTAATTGTGTATATTTGCGGGGTACAACGTAAGGTTTTGGTTTTTGCGCACATTGTAGAAAGATTCAATAAAGCTAATTAATAGATCTATCCCCTCACAAATTATCATTGTTTCTTTATGAGAATGTTACAAATCTATTCTTTTAGCAATTTTGAAATATATATTACATGATCATTAACTGTGGTCATCATGAAATTCTTTAGCACAATGCCACTATTACAAATTCTGAAAATCTCAAAAGTGAGTGTTTATATAAAGTGAGCCACAATTTTTATATTAAATTTTAAGTTTCTATGTCTATTCATTGTCTAAGCAATGAATAAATTCATTATTCTTTTCATATTATTCATTTCATGCTCAAAAAAATGTTGACAGAATCTTATATAAAAACACCACGTATTGAGCAATCTGGGTGATTAATCAAGCTTTCCAAACACTCACATGTGCTGAAAGATTCTATTTCAGCCCCTCAGTCAGCCTGACTTTAACCTATTTCATGTAAGTAGAATAGCGTTGTGTTAAGAAAGTGCACTGGAGAAAGGAGCTCCCATATTGGCTCTTTTTTTTTCAATAGCATTGTGTTATTGGTTTGTTTGAATTTAAGAGGTCACCGAATTAGAGTGGATTAGGGGTTAGTTTATTATTTACTGATTTGCATGATTTATCTTTAGTAAAATATGTATTTTTGAAGCTACTCTCTTGATGATTCTGATATGCTCTTTTTGTTGTTATATTTTTTGGGTTTTTTTATTTTTTTACGTTAATTTTATTTTCAATTGACAAAATAATTGTATATATTTATGGAGTACAATGTATTATTAATATGTATTTCAAAATTGCTAAAAGAGTGGATTTTAAATGCTTTTACCACAAAGAATAAGTATATGAGGAGACAGATATGTTAACCAGCCCAATTGGATCATCCCGTAAGTACTGGCTCTTGCAAAGATCAGATCTAAGGCAAATTCTTAAATACACAGCCTTGTGTGTTTGTTTTTTCATTTACAACACAGTAGTAAAACCCAGATTGTCCATATCACAAGGCTGCTTCAAGATAATGTTACTGAGAGTGTTTACTCTCTATGGGGCTGTACAAATATAAGGTATTATTAGACACATTGGCTTACACTAAGATATTAATATGTTAGCACATCTAAATCCATTTGATTAAAATAATTTATAATTAATGCTAAACATTTTTAAAGATATTGAATTATTTTCCAGTCCAGAGCACTAAAATATAATTACTCTGGCACATGTACTTGATGGAATATTATGAAGCAATTAAAATGGTGATTTTTGCAGACTATTGAAAAATGAGCATGGTCTCTTCATCATTTAAGTATGATACATTATTGTGTGATCGGCATACTTATAACTTATTTGCAGTTAAACATAATAATAAAAGAAAAAAGATGATGCATCAAAGTTTTAAAACAGTAGTGGTTTTGTTATGAGATTATAGAGTTCTTTTTTTAACATCCTTTATTTAGCAATTTTTAATGTGATTATAATACACAAAAAAACTATAAGCAAAAAAGAAAATAGAAAATATATTTTCATCTATTAGTCTCTTTCGTTTACTAAAATTCCCTTTTCCTGGACATTATCAATTTCCTGGACATCATCCACGGTGCAGATACTGTTGATCTCTCACTGTGGGTTCCAGTGGCCTCATAAGAATATAATAAACTGAATTCCAATTATTGACAATTTTCTTACAACCCAATTCTCTAAATGCTTCTAAATTCGCCTTTTGAGAAATCACATTTTTTATCAAATCCAAGAATAAAAACAAATGTATCCTTTTGAGAGCATCCTGCTTTGCAGACCTAGTATGAATCACTTTCCATGCCTTATCTCATTTCATGACCTATGAGAGATATTTAATTTTTCCTCATTTTACAGATGAGAGAACTAAATCTTAGGAAGGTGAAGTGATTTATCCAAGATCGCTCAGTTAGCAAAGTGAGATAGAAAAAACAAACAAGAATATATATGGCCAATGTTATTATTTAAAAAGACAAAAACATATCACTTTGTGGTTAAAAAGCTGGCAAAAGTCAGACAGCTGAATAACGCCATGTGTTGGCATGAATGTGGGGATGTAAGAACACTCATGCATTGCTGGTGGGGGTGTAAACCGACATACCTATTCTCGAGGGCACCGTTGTCTCCAGTTATATATCCCAAAGTAATTCTCATACAGGTGAGTAAGGGACATGTACATGGATGCTCTTTGCAGCGCTGTGGCTGAGAGATGAATGCAACCTAAATATCTATGGCTGGGAAAGTGGATAGGGAAGGCGAGATAGATACACTGGGTGCAGTATCATGCAACAATTAACAAGCCTCCGGGTGATTCGGATGCATGCCAAACAAAGTTCAAGAACCTTCGTACTACGTGAACTCTAAGGTTTCCTCTAGCATAAAATCAATCCTTTCTTTTTCTTTCTTTCTTTTTTTCTCTCTCTCTCTTTCTTCTTTTTCTTGTTCTCTCTCTCCATATATGCAAACACCTCCACACTTATAATGCTGCAATTACAACTACAAAATTTTATTCCTGAAATGGCAGATTTATGAATTGACTATAACACTAGTATTTTATGGTTCAGGCCTTATTATTTCTGGCCATTTACTGCTACCATTAGGTATGTAACAGTTGCTATATAGTCTATTCCTAGAAATGAATAATAATGAAAACAAACCTACCCCCTGCATATCTGATGTGTGCTGTATCCACAGTCCAAAGCTTCTTTCTCCTCTGTTTCATTCCTTCAGCCCCACACTCCTTGAAAAGCGGGCAAACAGACATTGCCTCTGCTTGTCCCTTTCCCATAATATTTAACCCTTTGTGATTAATCCCCTTCCCCATAATTCTCCTGACATTGGTAGCACATTCTTCTGACTGTCACCAGCATTCTCTGACTGTCATATCCAACAACTTTTCTCAGTTCTCATTGTTCATTTCTTTTATCTTCCATCAACCCCCACCCTCAATAGCACCCACAGATTGTCTGCTTGGAAAATGTTCCCCATCCTTCCGACTCCTGGCTGAAATATTACCTACCACATAAAGCCTTCTCTTATGCCCAAGAAGGGCTTGTTGTTCTTTCTCCTAGAGGTCCCGAGTCTCCGTTCACACATTGACTAAAATAGAAGCTGGATTAGTATAAAGTCCCGTTTATTATTATTATTATAAAATCCTGCATATCATGTTGTGATGTCCTCTTATAAAAGGAAAGAGCCTTATTAAGGATTGATTCCCCTACATGTATCTCATTGCCTATGGCACAACAGTCAGTAAGTATTTGCTGAATAAATGAATGAACATGTGATGCTAAAAGCTCAATAAATGTTCTTTCTTATGACATACACCATTCCTAGCTTGGAATAATGATTAGTCCTGGATAAAAAACATGCAGTGACAAATTAAGCATGCCGTTTCCAACCTCCTGTTCAGATCTCATCCCAGTCTTGCATCCCCAGTCTTCCTTTTCTGATGTCAACACACTCTCGCTACATGTGCCGTCATAGCAGCTACAGTGAACCCTCTGTGTACCCTCCCACTTTTCCTCCTCTCTGCCTTTCCCTGCAGTGGACCTGGAATGCTTCCAGCTACCGCCTACCCATAAGACCTCTTTCCACATTTCTATCCACTACTGAAGTTATATCTTAAGTGCTCCAGTTCCACAAGTCTTTCTGGTTCCCCACAACCACTTGTGTCTCTGCTTCTTCTAAAGTTTCTCATTGTTTCTTGTGTGTCTACTTGTCTACCTACTTATTCTTGTAACACATAGCTTCAGTTTTTAGCTGTGTGGCCATGGGCAAGCTGCCGGACTTCTGAGAGCTGTGGATGCTTTATGTGTAAATTGGGAAGGAGGATGCCTCCTCTCTTTGCAGGGTCGTGTTGCACCGTCAGTGATTCGCGTACCGGCCTGATAGCCCTGACCAATACACAATAGGCATGAGGTGAAGGACAGTGACAAAGATAGGAGCAACGCCTGACTGCTGTCAGCTGGGAGCCAGGATGGTGTCTTACTATTAAACAGAAACAATTTTGTAGGACACCAGCATCTCACAAGTTCATTCTTTGGCTGCGATGGAGCAAGACAAAAACAAGACCACTCTGTAATCATGTTGAAATGAAGATCAACACTAAAATAATGACTAAATCACCAAAGTGATCAAACATCCGCCTCTTTGACTGGCATGCGTGACTGTTCCCTCTTTACCAAGTACAGCTTTAGCTCTGGCCCACTCCTCCCACCTCCTAGGTAAAAATTAGGATTTTCAAGTATGGTGTACCTTCTCCCTTGTTGTACCAGGTAGTATGCCCAATTTTGTTTGACTACAGGTGGGCTTCTGGTGGTGTTTGGCTGGTGTGCAGTAGCAGCAGCTGTTATAGCAATCAGTACATTTATTATTATTTATTGAATTAAATGGCTAACCACTATGTAGATTTTAAGTGAAGTCATCCCTCTTGCTTTTTTAGATACATAGACCCCTAAGAAGTTAATAATCAAAGTTAAACAAAGCAAATTCCACATCACGAAGTCATTTTTAGATATGCGGTTTTTTTCGTTGATATTGAGATCTTTCCTTATTTATGATCAAGATTATTTTATTTTTCACCAGTGTTCAGGTTAATAAAAACCATCCAGAGGTTTTTTTCAGGGGCCACAGGGATGCTAGTGCCTGTTACTGGTTTGTGTGACCAAAATAAAACTGCCAAAATTTTCTTCTTATACATTGCTTTTTACAGAAGATACTAAAAAAAATGTGATTTCTCTTCCAATGAAATAATTTATCACATCCTATTTTAAGAACCTTTAGGCTGAAAAGGTAGTAGTGAAAGTTAAAAAAAAAATTAATAATGTCAAGTCCTCTGGTACCCTCTAAGAATCTGATTTAAGCAACTTCAAAAGGTCTTGATCTCCCTAAAGCCTGACCTTAGCGCCTTCCCATTTGCTTGCATTTATTGTCATTATGGCTGTCCCTCCAGGAGAGTCATGTTTTGCCATCGGACGTAAACAATTTCAAACATACAACTTTCTTTGAAAAAGAGGAATGTTTGAGGCCTCTGGTCCCACTGAGTTGCCCAGTAGTTCTATTAATTCTCCATCAGCAGAAATGTATTTACCATGTTATCACTTTGGGAAAAGGGACATAACTGCAGTCCTAAATAAACAGGGACTACACAAAAGGATAATTTCAACTTTGGGCACTTTTCACGGTAGGAAGATGTGAGTGATGTATCCCTCACCACAGAGGCTGGATTCCTTTAGCGTTTGCCTTCTCGGTTCTACACGTTCATTTGTTGACAATGCCTGTGCTTCCTTTGTAATGGTAAACATTGTAATTGAACTAAATAAACATTGAAATAGGTAGCAAAACATTTAAATTTAATTTCAATAAAACTATTTTATTTCAAAGTATAATTCATGTTTAAATAAGTGAAAACTTTCATTACAAAAGTCATTTCAATATGTTATAGAATTTTAGGGAAAGGAGAAGGGAAATCATTCCCTCTTGCCTGCCATTTGTTTAAAGTTATGGTCTCATTTATCAAATCAATTTCTAACTGTAATTTAATACCAGTAAATTTGATATCTTCCATTTTTATTATAGTTAATGAGCATTTGGAGGACATACTTGCTCTTTTAAGATTTTTCCAAGCACTATGAAGTGTGTACATGTGTGTGTACTTGCAAATCCAACCTTTCCAATTTCAATGAAAGTAAAGGACGTAGCATCTGTGATTTACAGAATAAACCCCATTTATATGGGCACTATTTAAATAGCTTGCTCAAGGTCAACTCGCAAAATAAGTAAACATTCCTGACCAACACTATTGTACCACCACCATCAGAGTTTCTCGTGATGAATGTCAAATGATAAGTTGAATTTTAAAAAGTACATATTTTCTCATGAATTTTCAGATGTTGTACAAGCCAGGGCTTGCGATAATAAATGGGCATAACTTTTCTCCCTGCTCCATTTGATTTTTTTCTTTGGCATGCCTGTTCATCCCCATGAAGAAGTATATCCAAAGGAAAAACAATCAGGGAAAATATTAGACACACTAAAGTGCTCACAGTCTAATAGAGTTTGTTTCTGTTGGGGAAAATGAAATAAAGCAATTATATTGACTATATTTTTCTCTGCACTCATTGAATCCCCTAATGTTTAAGTTATTTTATAGCTACTTGATAGATCCAACAGTTCTCTGAAGAGGCATCAAGGGCTTCTAGATATTAGTGGACATTCACACAGCACAGTAGAGAGGCTGGGGACGCAGCCCAGGCTGCCCTCTGCTCCACCATGTGGAGTCTCTCACTGCTATGTGAATGCATCATTATTTCCCCAGACACTGTGACTGCGTATGCTTCCCCTTTGCTAGGAATGTCATCCTCCTCTTCCTCACCTAAGCCCCATGAGGCCTTCGCTGATGCCTAGCCTGGCCCCACAGGCAGTTAGGACACTCTCTGTGCTACATCACAGGGATCTCGATTCTTTTGCAGGCATCTAAGCCCCACCAGGCTGTGAGCACTTTGGGGCCCAGGGCTGCGTCTCATTCACTTTATACACCCGGCAGCACGTAATATGTGCCCAAGTCTTCAGTACAGACTGACTGAATGAATACACACATTCCTGAGTGACAGTCTTAAGCAATGAGGGATACTACCATTGCTGTTGGGGTCAATAAAAGTGATAAGTGATATCATACCAAGTAGGGTTGATTTGGGGATCCCCACCACCCCCATTTTGTGATACAATTAATACTACCTCTGAGTTTTATTGATCAAGTCAGCAAACTTCCTATCGAGGGCACAGGTTAGAGATTCTCGGTGGCTATTAAAATTGTCCTCGATTGCTGAGAATAAACACAGCAACAGTAAGGTAACAATCTACACAGATTTGTTTCTTCATGTGTTTCCTAATGGAAAAACGTTGTAAAGTGGCTGGCGAAGAGAGTGAATTTGATAGAGAATCTACTAGGGCGACGTGTCAGGGACAAAAGAAGAAAGAAGAGCTTGATGTCAGAATGTGATTTAGACAGCCATGCTTGTCAAAGCCATTTCGCAGGCTAGTAGAGATTAAAATCCTTATGATAAAGATGATAAGTCTTTTACGCTAAGACCTGATTTCTCAGGTGAGTGAGGGAAGAAGCAAAAGTGATCATGACATGGCGCGGTATAAAGGAGAGACTTTGGTGTAAACGCTTTGGATTCCTTCCTCCCGGCACTGCAGCTGCAGCCCCCTGTCCTCCTGCCACAGTCATCTTCAAGCTGTGAGACTCGGGACGTCTGTGCACAAGAAATGAATCTGTGCCCAGATATCGTGTACACATGCAAACTTTAAAAATTCAAATTCCATGTCCATTTGTTATTTCAAATAAGAGTTCCTCCCTAGGTACTCAGCACTCAAAAAGAAATTACGTTTTCTTTGTGTTTGACTGAGGCACATTCCCCAAATGACAATATATGCTTGAGCAGAGCTGGCAGTGTTTGCTAGAAAATAAATCTTTGCGCTTCGCCTGTGAGAAGACATTTTTTTCCTTCATATCCTCAAGGATGTGCTCCAATCATTTTGAATAGTCTTATAGTGTCTTCTTTAAAAATATATAATGAAATAGAAAGCAGGTTTTGCAGGGTGACTTTCTCTACCTCTATTTCTCTAGTAGCTATCTTTTTTAGGACTTATACTGAAGATACTTAATATCCTGGTTCATGGCTTTCCAAAGAGAACTTTGATTTCAGAGTCAATATTGGTTCTCCTTTCGGGTGAGTTATGTTTAGGAACATTTTCTTAACATAACTCTCCATTTAAAGCATATTAGGATCCTTTTCTGATGCTAATTTTATTGAATAATTTGATACATATTATTTATTGACACTGAAAACACACGCTCAATTCTGTGGAACAGTGCTATTCAAACTTTGATGCACACATGAATTACCTGGGGATCTTGTTAAAATGCCTATTCTGACTCAGGAGGTCTGACGTGTTGACTGAGAGTCTGCATTTCTAACGAGCCCTCCTTTTCTGCTGATACCCTTACTACTTGTCCCAGAACCGCCACTTTGAGTAGCAAAGGCTAGATAGAACTGTGTTACTCAAGAGTGGCGTACACATCAAACATCACATGGAGGGCTTGTTAAAACACTCTTGGCAGACCCCGTCCCCAGAGGTTCTGATTAGGTGGGTCTGGGGTGGGGTCTTACATTCTGCATTTGCAACAAGCTCTAAGTGATGCTGATACTGCACGTTAGTGGATCAGACTTTGAATAACATATAGAGGTAATCTGGTAGAGTATAAAATGCCAGTCACATCGTTCCTAGGCCAAGCATACAGTTTTAGCATAACAGGAAATTTTAGGCAAATAAATGTTAGTGTGCTTCAGAACATTCCAAAAAAAAAAACATAGCAATTTCTACAAGTCAGATACAAATTGCCGCTGGTGGGAAAGAACACTGGAGGTGGGTTGACTTTTCCAGCAGAAAATAATAACAGATGTGAAATGTCAAATGTGAACGTGTGAGTTCATTTATGCCGGCACTGTTTACCGCATGCAGCTCTTCGTTGTATGCAAGGGGCAGTAGTAATCTTTACACTTTAGCCAACAGTCAGTGTGATTCCCTGTCTATATCAATAGACAAAAGCAGTTAATGAGAATTAAAAGAAATTCCAGACACTCTATACTTTCCAAACTCCAGGAAGGTAAAGCCCTACAGTTCAATTCCAGAAGTGGTTGGAAGAATTCAAGTTAGCTAAGAGAGCCACAGAGGAGTGAGATTGGAATAAAAGTCTTAGTAGGTTGGTTCACAATGATAAGAAGAGACAACCTTGGTGAGGAAGTTACCTGTTGAGCCTACATCCCAGGCTTTCCATTTGGACCACCTTTGGTAATGCAATGATAAGAAGGAACACCGCCTACTTAAAACAAGTAGACTTTCTTTGTACCTATTATTCATGGGGCCAGAAGATAGAGAGTTGAGTTGCAGTTCATGAACAGAGCCTCTGGCTGTGAAAGCCTAATGAGCCAAGGAACAATGGTCTCTCTCAGAGGAAGCAATCACACACTGACGTTTTAAGGGGGAGACAAGAGTCCTGATTGACTTGGCGGGGAGAGGGGGAGCAAGGGCAACATACGTAACCTAAACACCTGTACCCCCATAATATGCTGAAATAAAACAAACAAACAAAAAAGAGTCCTGAAAAAGGAATATGGGACAGACCCTAGTCTTCAGAGTGTGGCCCAGCCCATGCAGGCTTCAAATGCAAGGATTAAAGAATAAATAAATAAATAAATTGGCGGCTTCAAATGAAGTCATGCCAATAGATAAGTTAGGACCACTGTAGCAAGAAATATCCACTTCTCACCATATACCCGACACCTTTGCCATTTTCAGATATGTGTTAATCAAGTCCAGCATCGGGTCTTGCATAAGTCTACCTGAGAGCTTTGTCCATCTCCCAGGGAGGAAGGATGAGCCCTCACCCAATGACTGACTGGAGATGGTGGATAACTACCCCAGCTCCCTTTCCCTTTGGGTGGATAATACCGAGATGTGTAAAGTACACTGGCTCCTAAAATTCTCCAGTGGGATTAAGCTCCATTTGGCCAAATTGCACCCCTTATTAGCTTTTCCTTCTCTAACTCAGTTCCCTCCCCTCCCACCCCTCATACTGTTGTTTCTTGGAATCTTCTGCCAAATACATGACTTGCACTGAAATTCTTGTCTCAGGTTCTTCTTCTAGAGGAATCCAAACTAAAACGCATGAGTTTGGGTAGCATATTAGTAGAAGAATTAGAATATCTGAGGACAGAATAGGTCACTATTCTGAGGTCATGAGGTTCCCATAAACAACACCGTTGACGTGCTGGATGGAAGAAGAGCTACAAGCAATGCTGCAGACAGAACTCCCTGACACTGACTTCAGGTTATTTCATAGGGAGACACAAACACAAAACAGACTAGGGACCCTAGGACAATATGCATGTCATGCGTATGAATACGAGTCAGGACATACACTTACGTCTATGTGGCCTAAAGAGAACCATGTGCATTGCCTCAGCACACAGACACAAAAAGCTTTTTCTGCTCATTATAATGAGGTACTAATTTCCTAACACTGGAGTTTCTCTAGTATCTAGCAAGATTCATTTTCTTTCTTTCCTTCAGTGACAATACATGCACACATACCTATATACTAGACAGTGTTCTCTATATTATATTTTAATAACACATGTTTTGGTTTATATACTCTCATATAATAATTATAAAATGCATGTAAGTTTTTTCCTTTTGTAGAATTACTTTCCAATTTTTTCTAGAATTACTATAAGGGCACAAAACTGCATATTAAATATTATAATTTGAAGTACAAAATGAATGATGCTACACTGGAATCAGAGCATGTTGGGACAGACTTATACTTTGGAGTCAGATACTACCCAAATTGTGTGACTTAGTAAAAGTCTCTGATTTCCATTTCCTTGCATGTAAAATGTCAATAAATAACGTTTCTGTTACTTTAGGTTTAAATGAGAAACATGTAGATGTATATAAAATGCCTAGAACATTTCCTGACAGATATACATTTGTATACCACAGGAAGTAGTATTATTACATATAAGATATTACACATGAGGAATTATTACAAGTCACAGTACTAAACATGAGATAATTTTCAGCTTTCTTAGGTTTTTTCCTGTTTATTTTGTGTTCATTTCACCTTGTGTGAATTTACCGATATATTTATGAAAACACTAGAAATCCATATTAATGTTTCCTTCAGTTTTTGCAAGTCCATCTAATCAATAGTCTACACAATGTACATTTCTAGAGATTTCAGAACCACTTCATCACTACCCCAAATAGGAAAGAATGATATTTTACTATGTGGAAAAAAGTTTTTTGTTTGTTTGTTCTTTCTTTTTAATTACAGATACACAATAGTTGTATATCTTTATAGGCTACATGGGATGTTTTGATAGGCATATAATGCGAATCGATCAAGGTAATTGGGGTAGCCATCACTCAGGCATTTATCATTTTATTTTGGTTATTATAACAACACTTGAAAAAATGCTGACTTTCTAGGAGAGTGAAACCCTGGCAGCATGCGATGCTGCTGCCCTTCGGAGAATGGATAAAATGAATGGCAATGCTGTAATGAACTCTCTGGGAAAATGTCTCAGTCATGTTCCTGACACCACAAGATGCTGGTTAAGCTAAATCCACACAGTGGGAACTTACAGAGTAATTGTTACCCACCTACATTTATGGGTGATTTCCACACATCCTTGCAAGTCAGTGACTGATAATAAAATGCGAAACTCTTGATTTTGGGGCAAAATAGACCGGCAAAATTAGTGACAAATATTCTCATAGTATTGGGTTTCAAAAAAATTAATACTTTAAAAAAAAGAAATATTTTCGCTAGTCTAGAAAACAAAAGAAGAGAGGGATACATCCCTACTATGTTTACATAGTAATAATGGCATCCTCAACAATTGCTTTACACCTATTGGGCACAGCCTATATACTAGGCAGTAGGATAAACACTTTATATCATCTTATTTTATTCTTATGATAACATAATCATCCAAATCTAAACAACTATTAAATCATCTTGACTGACAATATGCAATCAAGATGTTGTCTATGTTCAATGGTTTTTAAAGCAACATTAATCTTCATTACTTTTTTTGCCACATTATTTCATGAACATTAATTCTGAAGTTTTAGAGGGCAATTTCTTTGTTTAGTACTGCAAAATTGATCTTATCATATTTTATCACATAGACTGATTATAAAAATTTTATAACTACTGAAGTATTATTTCAGGCATGATTTATAAAAATGTAAAACACTAATTTTTTTCTCACACTCAATAATGACAAAACAGTGAGATAAAATCAATTATTTTAGCCCTAAACCAAGATAGACTATTGGTTCCAAGGATTTACAAAATCAATTTTATGAATAGCTGCCAAAGTATATATTGAGATTTGAAGACTTAAGAACGAGGTTTTCTCAGAATAGTAGTTCCGGTCCTCGTCATGATGCTTCACATGGACATATAAATGGTCATTGCTTTGTCTCTTAATGGCTTTCAAATTTGTGATATCACTTATTAGACTATCAATGTCATTTGGTGGGTGTATTAATTTTCTGTGGGTGGGATATGTGCCAAATTGCCAAAAATATGTGACTTAGAACAATACAAATTTATTATCTTACAGTTCTGCAGGCCAAAATCAAAGGGCTAAAACAAGATGACAGCTGGATGCATTTTTGGGGCGGGGGGACACTAGGAGGCAATTATTAATAATTTCCTTGCTTTTTCCAGCTTGTAAAGGATGCATAAATTCCTTGGCTTGTGTGTGGCCCCTTCCTCTATCTTCAAAGCCAGCAACAGCAGGTTGAGTCATTCCCAGATTGCATAACTCTGATCTTCCACGGCCACATCTCCTTCTGAACCTCCTCTCCTTCGACTTTTGAGTCTCCTTGTGATTACACTGGGCCCACCCAATCCAGGGTAATCTTCCTGTTCTAAAACCAGCTGATTAGCAATGGAAATTCCATCTACAATCTTAATTCCCCTTTCCATGTGAGGTGGCATATTCACAGGTCCTGAGATTAAGGATGTGAACATCTATGGAGGGCCATTCTGCTCACCACAGTAGGATGTATATTGCTAATGGATGAGGGTTCATTTATTTTGTCTAAATATTTTCTGAGCACCTACCATGTTTCCAGCACCAAGTTAGGCTCTGGAAAATTAATGGAAACAAGACAGACATGATTCTTATCTTTGGAAGCTTGCATTTTAAATTTTAGTCTTATTAACTCCTAACTGAGAGCAAGCACAAATTGAATTTAAAAAAAAAAAAAATGTGTACCACTGAGAAGGCACAAAGCAGTTTCCAAGAGAAAAATTTGCTCATTTTACTATTTTGCCTGAGGCAAGTTCTGTAAATAGATTATAAAAGTTGTGGAAAGAATATGCCAGAGCTAGTGACCCATATAGTATTTTTTAGGCAAATAGTAAATTACAATCAATCCTCATTATTCGCAGATTCTGTATTTGTAAATTTGCCTATTAGCTAAAATTTATTTGTAACCTCAAAATCAATACTCGAGGTGCTTTTGTGGTCATTTGTGTACATGCCCACAGCAGGAGAAAACTGAGAGTTGCTCAAGGCACATGCTTCCAACTGAGTTCAAACAAGGCAACGCTCTGCCTTCCTGTTTCAGCTCTCATACTGTCTCATACTGTAAAGGAGTGTCCTTTTCATGGTCTATTTAGTGTCATATTTTTTGCAGTTTTGCACTTTTCTCGGCAATTTCACTGCGTAAAATGGCTCCCAAATGCAGTGCTGAAGTGCTGTCTAGTGTTCCTAAGCACAAGAGGGCTGAAATGTACCTTAAGGAGAAAATACATGTGTTAGAGAAGCTTCTGTTCAGTCATGAGTCATAGTGCAGCTGGCCATGAGTCCAATGTTAAGAAATCAACAGTAGATACCAAATAAGGCCCCTTTAAACAGAAACACAGATAAAACAAGGTTATGTATTGATGGGTTGACAAAATTATTGCAATCAGAGGCTCAGAGGAATCTAACCATATATTTACCCTAGGACCAATGGTACAATGTTCCCTAATTTAGTGTTCACAGGAACTTTATAGAACGTACCTATGAGGAATAATAAGAATCATCTCTCTCTCTCTCTCTCTCTCTCTCTCTCTCTCTCTCCATATATACACACACACACACACACACACACACACACACACACATACACACATACACACAGACATATATATGCAATTCTAATTATAGTCTTAATTTTTATATATATATATATGTAGAAAGGATTGAAAAAATATTCCTACATATAAACAGTAATTTTTTTTGAGGCAGAGTCTTGCTCTGTCACCCTGGCTAGAGTGTGGTGGCATCATCATAGCTCACTGCAATCTCAAATTCCTGGGCTCAAGTGATTCTCCTGCCTCAGCCTCCTGAGTAGCTGGGACTACAGGTGTGCACCACCAAGCCTGGCTAATTTTTTTCTATTTTTGGTAGAGATGGGTCTCAGTCTTGCTCAGTTTGGTCTCAAACTTCTGACCTCAAGCAATCCTCCCACCTCGGCTTCCCAGAGTGCCAGGATTATAGGTGTGAGCCACTGCTCCTAGCCAAAACAATAATTTTGACATGAAGCAAAATTGTAACTGTTTCTATTCATTTATACATTTTTTATGTATTTTCTAAGTTTATATGTGTAATCAAAAATTTCTATAACAATAATAAATCAAGGTATTTTCATTAGGTTGGTGCAAAAGTAATTGTGGTTTCAGACCCTGAACTTTAAATCATTATAAAGAGGCTCAAACACATCTTTATTAATCAAAATAGGAACCATCACAATCAACACATTTTTGCCAACAAGAAATAAGTTTGGTTATTCCTGTAGCATAAAAAGCCATGCTTCGGGATTCGAAGAACTCTTGGAAAGCATTTTCTGCATCCTGCTGGTGGGGGAAGCATTTTCCCTGCAAAAAGTTGTAGCGATGCTTGAAGAAGTGGTAGTCAGTTGGTGGGAGGTCAGGTGAATATGGTGGATGAGGCAAAACTTCGTAGCCCAATTCATTCAACTTTCGAAGCGTTGGTTGTATGATGTGTGGTCGGGTGTTGTTGTGGAGAAGAATTGGGGCCTTTCTGTTGACCAACGCCGGCTGCAGGCATTACAGTTTTTGGTGCAGCTCATGGATTTCCTGAGCATACTTCTCAGATGTAATGGTTTCACCGGGATTCAGAAAGCTGTAGTGGATCAGACTGGCAACAGACCACCAAATAGTGACCATGACCTTTTTTTGGTGCGTTTGGCTTTGGGAAGTGTTTTGGAGCTTCTTCTCAGTCCAGCCAGTGAGCTGGTCATCACTGGTTGTCATATAAAATCCACTTTTCATTGCATGTCACAATCCGATGCAGAAATGGTTTGATGTTGTTGAGTACAAGAAGAGAAGATGACACTTCAAAACGATGATTGTTTTGATTTTCGGTCAGCTTGTGAGGCACCCACTTATTGAGCTTCTTCACCTTTCCAATTTGCTTCAAATGCCAAATGACCCATCATAGAATGGTCAACATTGAGTTCTTTGGAAACTTCTCATGTAGTTAGTTGTAAAAGAATCAGCTTCAATGATTGCTCTCAACTGGTCCTTGTCGACTTCCAATGGCCTGCCACTTCGCTCCTCATCTTCAAGGCTCTCAGCTCCTTTGCAAAACTTCTTGAACCACCACGGCACTGTACATTCATTAGCAGTTCCTGGGCCAAATGCGTTGCTGATGTGGCGAGTTGTCTCCACTGCTTTACGACAACCAATTTTGAACACAAATAAGAAAATTGCTAGAATTTGCTTTTTGTCTAACGTCATTTCCATAGTCTAAAATAAATATAAAATCAACAGCAAGTAATAAGTCATTAGCAAAAAAACATAAAGCGAGAAATGCACATTAAAATGATGTATCACATAACCACATTTATTTAAGAATGTATTCCAACATCAAATGGCAAATTTCAACAATGCTAAAACCACAATTACTTTTGCACTAACCTAATGTATCTATAAAACAATCTCTAGTCTCCCCAAGGCAGTGCCAGTGTCATGAATCCTTGAGATGGCATAGCATAGCAATGGTTTGGTATTTGATAATTCCGTGTTCATGGAGACATTATAAAACATAACTATCAAGGATAATGAGAATCAGCTATACTCACCATATAACTCTTACTGCTTTAAGTAAATATGGAAAAATCTGGAGTAAGCATCAAGGCAAATCAATAAAATGCATTATAATGTGATAAAAAAAGGATCTTTAAATATTTATAATTATGTTCCTATCGTGTAAGTTGTTCATATTTTATAAGTTGCACCTGTCAGATGTCAGACTAATTTATATGCATATGTTCACTATATTTATGCTTCAGACTATTTTCTTTAAGAAATATTATAGCTGGTTGAACAGTGACTGTAAATGAAATCATTGTTTTTCTTAAAACATTTTAAATACACACTTCAAATGTAGCTCATGTATTGAAAGATATGTTTTCCTTGTTCCTATTTTCTAATTGTACCTTATATTAGGTATTTTAGGAGAAAAAAACAACAGAGCTATAAATATAAATACTGATTAATTATAACAAAATAAAATCTTCTTTGACAATCTGTTGTCATGTGGGCTTGAGAAAGTAATTTTTGAAGCCTGGACACATGTCAATTGGATGATCCAGAGGTCATGATGAAGCGCGGCTAACACGATCATTCCAATCGCCCTCCAAGACTGTTCCTCTGAGGAGTGGAAATCTACTCCCTTGTTAAGGTAGATACCAGAGAGATTACTCATCAGCCCATCTCCATCCCACACTCTCCGAGTATCGGAAAATGAAAAGCGAGTCAGTCACACAGCTAAACCTACATGGCCTTTACCAGAATTGGCCGAGGCGGGGCACAGTGGCTCACACCTGTAATCCTAGCATTCTGGGGAGCCAAGGCAAGAGGATCACTTGAGGTTAGGAGTTCAAGACCACCCTGAACAAGAGTGAGACCTTGTCTTTACTAAAAATAGAAAAATTAGCCAGGCATGGTGGTGTGCACCTGTAGTCCCCTGTAGTCCCAGCTACTCAGGAGGCTGAGGCAAGAGGATTGCTTGAGCCCAGGAGTTTGAGGTTGCTGTGAGCTAGGCTGACAAGGGCACTCTAGTCACTCTAGTGACAGAGGGATACTCCATCTCAAAAAAAAAAAAAAAATTGGCTGAATCCTTACTTGGGTTTGGATAGCCTCCTCTCATCTCAGATTGAAGTAACCAACTTCACATTAATCTCGATACTTTATTCAACTTGGTCCTCATGCTGTTCATTATTGTCAGCCTTAAACTACCGCAAGTAAAATTGTATTATGTAAGATTGGGAACTGTACCTACTAAAAATTTTAAAGGGAGAAAATATATATCTGTCATTAAAATTTTTATTATTTTCAAACATATAACCAAATAGAGAGGGTAGAATCAAAAGCGCACATCCATCCAGCTTTAAAGGCTGTTAACTCAGGGCCAATTTTATTTCACCTACACCCATGTCCTCTCCCCGTTTATCACCTTTCCTACTAGATTATTTTAAATTCAGTCCCAGACATCATATGATCTTATGCATAAATATCTCAAAATACATCTTTAAAGGGTAAGGATTCACCTCTAAACAAAAGCTCAACTTGTTATAACAACTAAAATTTCACAATAGTTCTGTAGCATCATCGACATCCTGGGTGGACTGCTCATCCCTTGCAAGCGTATATGCAAGTGTGCATGCATTTGGAGGCAGTATTGTTTAAATCAGGATATCAAAATTTTCCATGCATTGCATGTGGCTGTTGTTTCTCTTAAATCTCTTTTTACTTATGGAACACTCTACCTTTTATTTGCTTTCAATTTGGCTATTGAAGACAGCTGGCCATTTGTCCTATACAATTTCCTATGGTTTGCTGGTTGTTTTCCTGTGGTTATCACATGATATGTTCTTCCGTTCCTATATTTCTTATAAACTGTCAGTCAAATGTTTAGGCTTGATTTGACTTAGGTTTGCGTCTTTAGCAAGAATCCTTCAAAGGAGATATTATGTACTTCCTTCCAGAGGTACATATTTAATAATTCCTAATTGTCTCTGTTTTTACAATGTTGGCCATCACTGATATTATCTAAATACATTATTTCATTAGAGTTTACGAAATGGTGATATTCTGATTTTATCATTCCGTCTTCCATTTCTTTTGCTAATCTGGAATACTTCTTTGAAGAGAAACTCTCTTTTAATACAAATTTGGTTATCCTGAGATGTAGTTTAATAAAAATAAAGTAGGATAAATACTTGGTTTTTTCTTTTATGAACCAGTGTTCAGAATAATGATTTGATACTCTAGCATCTTCCAATAATGATGTATAAGAAACTTTTCATACTATGATGCATTCATGAATGTTTGACTTGATGTTTCAATCCATTCCTGGTGTTATTTTTACTGGCGTTCCAATTATTTCATTTTGGCCAGTGAAATCCTTTTCAAGTTGACTTCTGAGTCTTTTTGACATGACTCCAGTAGTCTTTGATAGCATACTTGTTTTCTCATAAAAATATTCCACATTTATTTTGTATATTTCATGCGCCAGCCTGGAGCATGACCATTTACCCCAAGGAGTCCTAGGCTCTTTTAGAGGAAAGTGGTATTTGGAGTACTAAATCTATTAATAGATGCTAAAGGAAGTCATTGTTCCAGGGTTGGTCATGGTTTCTTGATAAACAAAACTAGGAGACAGTTCTATTTTCCTTAAGAGAAAATATGTTCAGAGGTTCATATTGATATGCCCAATTCAAATTTCAAGGTTGTAGGTTATTTACTTAACCTCTTTGATTTTAGACTTGTTTTTCTTTTCTCTTACACTGAAAATTATGGTTTTTTTATTTCAAAATATTAAAGGGGTACAAATGTTTTTGCTACATGGAGCACTTTGGTAATGCTTGAGTCAGGGCCATAAGTGTGCCCACCACCCAAACAGTGTTCATTGTACCCATCAGGTAGGTTTTTGCCCCTCCCTTCCTCCCCCCTGCCCCTACTTGATTTCCAATGATTTTCACTTCCCTCTGTGCGCACATGTGCCCGTTGGTTAGTTCCAATTTTTAAAAGAGTACATGTGGTGTTTGTTTTTCCATTCTTGAGATATTAATATAACATAACTGCTTTATCAGGATAAATTTCAGAGTCACAACACAATATTTTAAATAAAATATTTGTCATTATCAAAATGTAATTATAGAAAGGAGTTTAAGATTTTTTTGGCAATGGGATCTAAAACAGTAAAAATACCCACATTACTGTGTTTTAAAGTCACTTAAAATAATTCCTCTCTATGTGTCTATGCCTTCAACTGAACAGGTTTTTTTATTTTACTTTTGACTCTCATAAATGGCTTTTTCATTATATTTAATTTGGTGTACAATTATTAAATTGTGCATATTACTTCATAGTAAAATCTAAAATACAAGGTATATACAGAAAAGTCTAGCTTATATCCCTATTTTACCTCTACCCCTATAGGTTATCATAGAGGTACCCCTTAAAAAAAATTTATTATCCCTGAAAGGCGGCCTTACTAATAACCTATCTAACAGAGGAAATGAACTATCATCAGAAAGTAAGAGAAATAAACTCACAACTCGTAATTGCCCCTTTGAAGAGAAAACGCACAGCACACCTGCCCCCTTTGTTTGATTAAACACCTGGGGCTCTTTAAGCCTAACTTGTTATCTCTCAGAGTTTCATTTCCACAGCCTTGAAGAGCCCTAAGCAGACAGCAGGGGTGCAAACTCCCGCTCCAGCTCTCGCCAGACCAGATTCCAAGGACTCTGATAAAGCCAACCCCGAAATTCCCCCAAAATGGGGGAATAACAGAAAAAGTTATGGAATAGAAAATACACCTATCATTTCCCTGTAAAGTATAGCAACATTGATTGAAAGCAGCCTCGGAATCTGAAGGAAAGCATTGGGAACTTAGCCTCCAATGTCCTTTTCATCAATGAGACTGAGAAACCGATAATGTGAGACAGAGGCCCGGAGTTTATCAGCACACAGAAGTCCTAGTCCTGTACGCCAATGCCAGAAACAGTATGATATCCCCGACAACCACAAGTATCTGTCACCATCCTTAACTCTACCTGATTTCCATGTTAGGTACCACAAAGCTTCTAGTTATTAGGTCTTATTCAAAATAAAATAACAGTGTATATCATCTAGTCCTAAATATATAGGGCCATTTTGAACAAATTTTCCAGCATAATATTAATATAATGGACCTCTAATGTTTTGAGATACTGCAGTAGACCTCAGTTTCATTTGATAAAATAATTTTTTCAAAAAATATGCAGAACATTCACTACATAATTCTGATTCCTACATCAAATATTTACACAAATGTCATTAAACTAGGCCAATATACTCATAGTCAAGGACTTCATACCCTAAAGTCATGAAGATGTACACCATTATCTAGAAGTTAAGCATATCTTTTAAATCTGAACTTAAGAGTAGAGAAATCCTTCACATATCATGAACCCAAGTGCAGAACAGGAAGCCAGAATATTACAGATCCGTGAATCAATTTGGAGAAAAGATGAAGACCACTGCCCTGGTCAGAACCAGCTAAGATCAGTCACTAGTGATTGAAACTGATGTGTGTACCTAACTACTAAATCAGAAGTAGAAGACAGGAAGTAATTCAAAAGATAGTGTCACAGCTTGTTTAATCACCATTTCCATCAGGAGGAAAAACATGATAAATGGGCACATCTCAGATGAATGATAAACAGCATTTCAGGATTTAGGGTGTGGCCCCTGGCTGCAACGTACAAAATAGAATGGCAATAAGACAAAGTTGGTAAAAGAAAGCATGGTTTATTTCTGAATTGACTCAGCTAAACCCAAAAGGGAAAAGAGATCAAAAGTAAAACCAATGCCGACTCAAAACCCCAAAGAAAGTTTAAATGAGAAAATAAATTTTACAAATTAAATTTTGATTAAAGAGAAAATTACAAATAGAGTAAGAATTAATAGAGTAAAACTGTCCAACCTCTAGATTGTGGAAAGCTAGGATAAGGTAGAAGAGCTCCTGTTAATCTCATTGTCTTTCAAGATGTGTGCGCTACCCTGAGATGCCTCCATGGCCACTGCCAACAACCATGATCCTCTTGCATTCTTTTTGCCCATTTCCCACACAGTTCCGTGGATTGGAGTGATTTGTTAGGACCAGAACATAGGGCTCAGATTTAACTAGATCCTATCATACCCAAGGAATGATGAAGATTGAAAGGCATCTCATGAGTGTGGAACTTCTAAGTCCAGGGTAACCTTAAAGGCCTTATACAACCAGAGACCCTGAGTTTACAGATGAGGAAACTGAGGCTCAATCATATTTTGAGTTGTCAAAATTACGGACCAAAAGGCTTGCAGAGCCAGGCGTAGAACTGAAGCCCTCTCACAGATAAAGCTCCTTGCACCACACAAAGGTGGCTCAGACTCCTTGGATTTTGCAAACTTGCATCTGAAGCACTGGCCTCCTCTTGGCCAACCCTAGGTAAGAACAGCTGTGCTGTTCAACAACAGCTATGTTGTCCCCCTCACTCCTGCATGGGAGAGAGACTTTGCAGAAGCACAAAATCACTCAGGAGCTGTGTTCTGTATGGAACCCTGAGGAAAGTATACAAGAGACATCCAGAAATCAGGGCCGTGGTCAGGGCTGAGCCTGCAGCAACTCACTGAGAAGAGACCCCACAACTGTGAGGCCAGGGGTACCCCTGTGCCTTACCCCCAGGTCCTACTCAGAAAGTCCCCCTGGTTTGTCCTTTTGTAAACCCGTTACTTCCACACCCCTTGCCTATTTTCCTCTGCTGTCTTCCCTTCCTTCCAAAACCTTTTTCTGTGCCATCTAAGGCCCTCATTATATTTTAAACAAAGGACTCTCTCAACATTGTCACAAAATGAGAATTGAGAATTTGATCTCTGGATTTGAGCAGCCTGGGTTTCTAATTCAGACTCCAGCAGTCACAGTTACTGGTTGGTAACCAAGAGCAGTATGTAACTCCTGGAAACATCTGTTTCTTCTTCTAGAAAACGGAAGTATGGGACAATGCACAGAAAAGGCTCTGCATGATGCCACAAACACAGTGAATCCATCTCACCTGAAATCCAAACGAATACTTCGGGACCTAAAGTGCAGCTGGCTAAATTTTTCACATGCTCTATTTCCATGGAGTTGGTAAGCATTTTTACCAATCTTCTATCAATTACAGACAATTTCTCTTTTTTTCTTGTAAAAATAAGCAATGAAAGAAAAAAGTGAGGAAGAGAAAACACATTTCTTTTCCTTTTTCATGAATGTCAGCTAGTTACAGCAAATTCTGCCCCTCCACGCTGGGATTTTTTTCTCCCACTACAGGTCATTTCCTCACACTCGTTGCAATCTTCTCAGCAACTCTCTGCTTCAATATCCTCGTGGATGAGCCATAAAACACTCTGGACCTAAATGACCTTCACATATTCCTCTTCAACACGTCCCTGCCCACACCTTTGGTCCCTCCTGGGACTGTAGTGTCTTTGAAACTGCAAATACTTATGCTCTACTCCATTCATGGTCTCCAGCCAAGGCTGGGCTCTCAGCCCTATGTGGGGATTCTTTTCCAAGCAGGCACTAATTTCACTTCTGCCTCTTTGCTCTAAGCAAATATGTGAGCGTTCTGCACAGGGTGAGGTCCAAACCTGTCCTTACTTTTTTTCTTCTTCTCTCATAGGAAGACACATCTCTTCAAAGCCAACTGTGATCTGGGTCCTCTTGCTTCATCAACTGCTCTCTAGAAACATTATGTTCGCCCTTCCTTTCCCCTTCTCTACACAACCAAATGTCTGGCAGTACTATTTGGCATTTCCTCTTTTCCATTTTTTATCATGTTTGCTTTCTAAAAACCACTGTAGTCGGTGATGCATTTACTCTCACCTTTTAGCTGAATTGCTGATAACCTCGAATCTATTGTTAATTTTGCATGACTTTTATGTTCTCTTTTGTATTCAGTTGGCAAAAATTTCTTTACTTTTTCTTTCTTTCCTTCTTTCTTCTTTTTCATTCTCTTTTTCCACCTCTTCCTCCTTCCTTCCTTCTTTCCTTCTCCCTCCCTCCTTCTCTCCCTTTCTCACTGTCTCCCTCTCTCTTTCTGTCTCTCCTTTCCCTTCTCTCTACTCTTCCTCCTCCTCCTTCTTCTCCTCATCATTGTCTTCTTTTGTATTTAACTTTCACACAGACCCTTTCAGGTGTATATTATTGCTATGCTTATTTTACAGGGGAAGTAAAAACAATTTGCCCAAGATCACACAGCAGACCAACTATGCAGTTGAACTGCAACTCTTCCCTGAGTCTCCTGCCTGGCAGCCTATCTTGAGGATTTTGGACTTGCTGAGGCACCATGATTGCATTAATTGCATGAGCCAATTCCTTAAAATAAATCAATCTTCCTCTCTCTTATATGAGATGGAGCCTGCATGTGAATGCATGCAATCTGAGGAGAGAGATGACATCTTTAATTTCCATCCACAGCCTTCCCTCTCCTCCTCCTTTTTCTTGCTGTGGCTCCTGTACTTTGAACTGACCTAAATTTGACAATCCAACTATTCAAGTCACTCTTCGCTCAGATAGCAGAAGTAGGCTCACTGTTTTTCTTATGCCAATGCAAACCTGCCTACAGAAAATGAGACAGTGTGCGGGTGGTGTTTGCTACCCTTGCCCCAGAGTATCTGATCCACTCCTGTGTGCTATGCTTCCAATCCAGAATCCTGGGGATGGTGAGTTCAGTGGAGGAGAGAAGAGGATGATTCACAGATGACCATGTTCTCTGGTGTGGCAGAGCATGAAAAGTTGCACAAGTTTCCCACATGACAAAAGACTCCAACACAAAGCCCTGTGCAATGTTCAAAGTAGGATGAGATAGAAGAATTTATTCCATGAATATATGCCCATTTGAATCATACAAAACATAGTTCCTTGTTGGTGAAAATTTCTTTTGAAAAAATTGTTCCATAGCCAAGTATAGACTTATTCAGCTCAAATGGATTAAATATTCAAAGGCTAAGAATTTTTAAAACACGCAAACTAAGAAAGTCCGAGTCGTCTATATGGAAATTCAATGTTTGTGTGTACATGTATCCAAAGGGTTTGATTTTGTGGGGACAAGGAAACTGGACAGACCAATTTCTTTGCAATTTAGAGAAATTTCAATATTTACCTATCATCTTTGACATGAAGATTTTTAAAGCAAGCAGAAATACCATGGTGAGCTTAATTAATTCACGTATTTATTCTGATTTAAGGATCAAAAAGCTATTTCCAAAGTGACAGATTGAATTTTTTTTACCTTTCATTATTTCAAGGTACAGTATAAAAATGGAACTGCTATTACCATAATAGCTTTGAAGCTATTGGGATAATTTTCTGCAACTTTCCATAAACTTGCTAAAATAAATACAAGATTTTTTCTCCTGAAACTGATATTCCCCAGTCTACTCCCAATTCATGATGACTCTGACATATCATTATAAAGCAATTTTCCCCCGAGAATGTCTTTTCACTGCTCTAGCAATTTTTCTCTTCTCTCTCTCTTATTGAAAAAGAATCCTACTATTAAATACTTAAAATGTTCAAGGTTCCAAAAGGGAAACAGCCTTTCGGTATGAGAAATTAATAATAAGAAGAAGAAATACAAAATGAAGAGCGGGATTCAAAGCCAAATAAAAATTTCATTTGTCAGATACAAGTCAAATATGATTTATTTTGAACTACATCTCTCTCTAATTTATAGACACAGCTCTGTAGGCTCTCTCCTAGTATTGTGGCTTCCTGTCTTCCTCCTTTCATAGTCACAACTACTTCTAGACAAATGCCCTAATACTAGAATCTTTTCTAAAGCATGGCTCTTCTAAATCACCCAAAGTATTATTCTTTGTGAACATTTCTGAAAGGAGTAAGGTGCAAATAATGATATAAAGAGAAAATTTTAGACAATGCCCACTTGGAAGTATGACTCATCAAGGCAATTGGCACTATGGATAAATAAAGCCATGCAATTGAAGTCCTGGCTCTTATGACTAAGAGTGCTTCTTTTAGGTATTTACACAAAATATCAGATGCATGCTCTCATCTCAGTACCACCCACCGTCATCTGGACTGTGAACCTGCAAACACATCAACAGATTATTGTATTTTGGATTTGAAGTAAGTAATCATGAAAGTGTTTCCTTATACTATAATAGTATTATTAATATCTACTCTAAACCACATTAGCAACAAGTATGGAGTTTCTATCTTCTAGGAATTCACAGACTTAATGAAGAAATGGCTATACTTTTAAATAGAGGCAGTACACATAATATGCATTTTAGCCAATAGCATTTGATATTTATGTATGTCAAAGATATACCTTGAAATACATAAGTAGAGTAAAATAAAATGAAAAATAGATGAACGAGTTTGAAATTCAGTTGATTAAAGTTATATAAACCCTGCAAAGTAATCTAGAGAGACTCCCTGGAAATAGTACTATCACAGATGTCATTGGAAGGAAGACCCTAGAGATGGTTAAGTGAACACTGGAAAAGTGATGGGAAGTGGGGGTGGGATATGACAATTAAGTGGCTCGATTGTGTTTGGCAGGCCCTGAGGTGGAAGGAATGAATTGAAGCTTGTTTGGCAAGCACGCCTTAGATAAATGAAGAGTATGACCCAGATGAGAAGCACGGAAGTACAAGAAACTTCAATGAATGTCCTAGGAACAACAATTAAGCATCTGAGATGGAAGCTGTGATGCACAAGGAAACCATCCATGAAATATGCCAGGTTTAGAGTCAGATGAAGCCATCAGGTCTGCCAGCCAAGCAAAATATTTCAATAAAACCTAGTAATGTGCTCTTCTTTGTACACCAAGTGTGTGCAGTAATCCCATCCCAGAAGCAACAACAAATATGTATTAAGCCACATAGAGACTCTTCGACTCGGTCCTCTGGAGTGCGCCTTGGTGCTCATCTGCAAAATGTTTGATGAGGAAGAGAGCAATGCTATTAGTACTTTACCCACATCGAAAGCAAATCTATGCTTTGAACTATAATATACATTTTGATAAAAAACAAAGGATCAAATCCATAATGTATTAAGGAGATCATCATTCTATTTACTTAGAGTATGTGTAAAAAATAACCCTAAATGGTTAATCTTCTTCATGGATTCCCTTCTTTTAGTATGTCGAATGACTGTTCTTGCTGGCTTTGCATACTCCTGAACATCAACAGGAGGAAAGACAGCTAAATGTGAAACTTTATAATGTGGTACTAGTTGACATGAACTTACGTGGGAACTTAACATCTTCAGTTTCAATTTTCTTAGTATCAAAACATTGATCTACCTTCTTTTTGGGTTGATGGGGAAGCACACAATTTTAAAACTGAAAGGGCATGAGAGATCACTCAGTAAGTACCTGGATTCCACCTGCACCCTCATTCTATAAGCAAAGAAAAGGAAGCTCATAGAGCAATTTGTCCTTACTACCCTACCTTTTTAGGGCTGTCCTGGTCATTGTTCTGTTTCACTTGGAACCATGTTATCACCCTTTCCCTCCTCTGATCTGAAATATGGGAGGGATGAGGGAAGTGGACTGAGTATCCCAGACTCCTGTGTTACGGAGCTTCCAGCTGGGCACTTGAAAGAGATTTGCAGGTGGATGGAAGGGAGGAGCCAGGGTATTTCTTCTCACTCTTGCTCTGCCGCAAGCAGCTTCTTGGTAGTGGCTGGGTCTTTTACAAGGCTCCAGGTCCCAGTGGATACCCCCTGCCTCCATAATCCTCTATTGGGAAGTGCTTGCTGTGGTTCTAGCTCCAGCCGGACAATGCCAGCCTCTGAGCTCTGGAAATAGCATCTTCTCATTATCCTCCAGCTCTAGGAGTTGTAGCATTTTCTTACTGTCACTAAGTTCTGAGTTGCCTCATCATCACACATGTTACTGCTCAGCTTTTTCATCACCTGTAACCAATTTCCTATAATGACTTGACAGTTTCATATGCCTGGGATAATTTCTGTTTTTCTAACGAGGCATTGACTCAGAGGACAATTTAGGACCAGAACTAAGGGTGTTTTCTTGCCTACTCTGTCATAATACGGTCAAAGATTAGATAACGTGCTGCACATATAAGTGCTGCCCAGCCATTATATAAATACAAATATAAATATATATATTTACAGTCACTTAAAATTAAAATTGAAAAACAATATATGATGCTTCATATTGATAAACACCATATACTTTACACTATCAATAAATGATGCAAGATATTGTCATATAACAAATAGGAGATACCTGCTATCTATATAATGGTTAATTTCATGTGTCAACTTGATTGGGCTAAGGGATGTCCAGATAGCTGGTAAAATATTATTTCCAGGTGTGTCTGTGAGGGTCTTTTCAGAAGAGATTAGCATTTGAATTGGCAGAGTAAAGAAGACCTTCCTTCATCACTGTGGGTGGGTATAATCCAATCTATCAACAGCTAGAATAGAACAAATATAAGAAGGAAAGTCAAATGCTCTCTCTCTCTCTCTCTCTCTCTCTTCTTGAGCTGAGGCATCCATCTTTTCTTGCCTTCAGACATCTGAGCTCCTGGTACTTGATTCTTCAGACTCAGACTGAATTACATCAACAGCTTTCCTGGTTCTCCTGCTTCCAGACAGCAGATGGTGGAACTTCTCTGCCTCCATAATTGCATGAGCCAACTCACATTTTATACATACAATTGTTTCTGTTTCTCCAGAAAATCCTATCTTGTGTTAAACAGTACTATCCATGATAGTTTGATTTGGGAGCTTAACAATTTTAAAGAAAAGTCATTACATTAAATGAATAACTTTAAAGAACATATTATTTTGTTGCATAGCACAATTTGGAAAATAATGTCTTACATAATACTACAGTTTCAAACACTCTCATTCATTTCAATCTTTTCGGATGTGTCATCTCAATTTTAAATGAGATTGAAGACACTTTTATATATTTATGTATCTTTTTTCCCTAAGATCTGCTTGTTTATATAATGCCTCCTTTTAAAAAAAAATGTTAAGACTTTATTTTTGTGATTAATTATTTAGAATGTTTTGTACCTGTACTGTGCAATAAAATTTTCCATGATGATGAAAATGTTTTGTAATTGCTCTGTTTACTACAGTAACTACTAGTCTAACATAGCTATTGAACACTTCAAATGTGGCTGTAAACTAAAGAGCTTTAATTTTAATTTTATTTCAATTAATTTAATTTAAAATTTAAATAGCCCTATGCAGCTAGTAGCTATCTTATTGAACAGCATAGCTTTAGATATTAAGAAAATTGAGTCTTTATCATTGGGAGGATAGAGTTAATATCTAGTCTACAGCTTTTTTTCCTAACCTTGATCATTATCCAAATCCTTCTTGCAACATTAACTCAAAGAATGTACAGAGTATACTGGATCTAAGATGAATGGAAATCCTGCTGGTTTCTTCCATACTGAACTAAGAATCTGTACCTGGTTGTCAAGTTTATTGAGCAACCCAGTGTTCCCCATAGTTTGCAGCAAATTGGAATCATCAGGAATATTTAAAAAATCCCAATACCTGGGCTCCTGCCTCTAGACAGTCTCCCTGAGCATCAGATTCGAATGCGCAGTAAAGTTTAAGAACAACACATATAACCTGTAATCAGTGAGTCATATTAAAAGCCCCAATATTTTTGAATAATTAATCTTTATCAGATATGTGGTTTCCAAATATTTTCTCTCATTCCCAGTGAACAGCATGGCTTTTCACTCTGTTGATTGTTTCTCTTGTTATGCAGAAGGTTTTCGGTTTGATGTAGTTTCTATTTTCCATTTTGGTGCCTGTGATTTTAGTGTCATATCCAAAAAAAGTCATTCATGACCGTGACCAATACCATGAAGGTTTTCCCATAGGCTTTCTTCTAGCATTTGTACAGTTTCAGGTCTTATGTTTAAGTCCATTCTGAGTTGATTTTTAAGTAGATGGCATAAGATAACGGCCCAATTTCATTGTTTTGCATGTGGACATCCAGTTTCCCAGCACCATTCTTTGGAAAGACAATACTTTCCCCATAATACATTCTTGACATCGTTATGGAAGGTTAGTTGACCATAGATATGTGGGTTTACATCTGAGCTCTATTGTGTTCAATTGGTCTATATGTCTGTCTTTATGCCAGTATCATACTGTTTTATTTATATAGCTTTGTAATATATTTCAAAACCAAGAAGTGTGGTGCCCCCAGCTTTGTTCTTCCTTCTCAAGATTATGTTAGCTATTTGGGGTCCTTTGTAGTTCCATATGAATTCTAGGATTTTTTTCCTATTTGTGTAACAAAATGTCATTGAGATTTTATTAGGGATCACACTACTCTATAGATTGTTTTGAGTAGTATGGACATTTTAACAGTATTAAGTCTTCTAACCCATGAACACAGAAGTCCTTTCATTTATTTGGGTTTTCTTTAATTTCTTTCGGCAATGTTTTGTAGTTTCAGTGCACACATCTTGCTCCCCCCACCAATGATTAAGTTTATTCCTAAGATTTTATTCTTTTTGATGATATTATAAGTGGAATTTTTTTAATTTCCTTCTTGGATAGTCGATTGTTAGTCTATAGAAACTAAATATACAAAATAACAATAACATAGTAAAAACATATAAAGAACTCCTTTAACTCAACAGCAAAAATAACAAATAACCTGATTTTATAATAAAACGGGCAAAAGACTTGAGCAGACATTTCTCCAAAGAAGATGTACAAAATAGCCAACAGGTATATGAAAAGATACTCAACATCACTAATCATCAGAGAAATACAAATCAAAACCACAATGAGATATTACTTCACACCTACTAGGATGTCTATTACAAAAAAAAAAAATCCAAAATTACCAAGTGTTAGTGAAGCTGTGAATAAACTGGAACCCTAATACACTGTTGGTGGGAATATAAAATGGTGCAGCCACTATGGAAAACAATATAGAGCATGGAAGTTCCTCAAAAAATTAAAAATAGAAATATCGTGTGATCCAGAAATCCTAATCCCAGGTATTTATCCACAAGAATTGAAATCAGGATCTGAAAGTAATATTCACACTCCCATATTCATTGCAGCATTATTTGCAATAGCCAAGCTAGGGAAACAACCTAAATGTCCATGGACAGATGAACAGATAAAGAAAATGTGGTATATACATAGAATGGAATGTTATTCAGTCTTTAAAAAGTAAGGAAATTCTGCCCTATGGGACAACATGAATGAACTTTGAGGACATTATGCTAAGTGAAATAAGCCAGTCACAGAAGGACAAATAAGTCCACTGTGCCACCTATATGAGGTACCTATGTCTAAAATGGTCTCATAGAAGCAGAGAGAGGAATGGTGGTTGCCAGGAGCCAGGGAAAGGGTGAAATGGGGAGTTGCCATTCAATAGGTATAATGTTCCAATTATGCAAAACAATTAAGTCTTGGAGATCTGCTGTACAACATTGTGCTTATAATTAACAATACTGCATTGTGCACTTAAAAATTTGTTGAGAGGGTAGATTTCATGTTAAGTTTTCTTACTACAATAAAAAAAAATGAAGCCACTTTTTAACCATGCACTTCTAGGTTAATCATTTTCAAAAGATGGAGAACTTATAGTTAAATAGAAATGTGAACAGGAAACTTCCTGAAGATATAGACTAATAATGTAGACTTTAATTAAAAATATCTTTTGGGGATCAGTGTCCTGAAAGGTAGAAGCAGCTTCAGGCACTCTCTAGGCATTTGCCAAGTACTGAGGCAAGTATTGCAATGCATTAAGCTTGACAATTTGACATGTGGACACACACGGCATTAGTACTGCTGTACTTTTTATCACCACAAATGCTGCTTGTAGGATTAGGTCACTAGAATAAGGGAAAATGCCATTTGCAAGGAGTCTACCTAGCTCACAGCATATACCTCCCTTGCATTTCTGCCTCCCCTGGTTTTCTATTGAGCTCTCCCAGGCACTTATTTACTTGACTTGAAACAAATGCACGTTAAAATCTTTGCAGGTAGCGTTTCTACCTTGTCTGGCTTATAGAGTTGACAACTCGATCATTCACAGTGTTAATAATGGCCTGAATATTTGGTGACAGGTGATACTTCTATCTAATTGACTATTCTATGTCACAGGGTCTCCATGTCTTTCACCAGCCAAACCCACAACTATGACCCTAGACACTTCTAGTTAAAGAACAAAAACAAAGATATACTAACTTTAGAAAACCAGTAAAGGTTTTTGTTTGAAAAATCAGGTACAACTGAATTCCATTAAAAAAAGCAAACTATTCTTGCTTTAACAATCGTATTTACTCAATCTATAAGATTGGCACCATTCCATTCCTTGCCTTGTAGTCTGCAGTGTAAAAGAAGCTTGGGCATTTATCAGAAAGAATTTGGAGAACTTGGCTATAAAGTTCCTGCATATGATGATCTACTTAAAATAATTTCTAAGATGCTGGTTTCATGTTATTTCAGCACTTGTTCTTAAATGAGTGAAAATTATACCTTACATTCACTTTTTCAACCACTTACAATAAACTGCCTTAAAAGAGTCTTTTTTATCATCGATGCTGTGGGATTTTATTTTGTCTTCAATTTGAGAAGAGCAATTTTAGTGGCTTGCATTTTCTAAATTTTCATAAAATATTTATTTGCCATCCAGCAGAGAACTTTATATAAATTACATTTTACTAGACTACAAATTTTATTCTGAAGAAATGTTTTAATGTGTAATTTAAAAAAAAATCATAGCTCCATCAAGGTTACATTTCTATGAAATTTCATGTATAGATACATATTTTGTTTTTCTTCTTAAAAATTATTTGTAAGAAGCAACAGAGTATTTTATTAATTCTTTCAGGTATAGAGAAGTCATTGTTCTCTCTGGTGCTTGAAGTGAGATCAAATGAAGAGAGAATGAAGAATCCACACCGCAGCATTTCAACCTGTGTTGATTGTTTTTATTGTGTTTGTTTCTAAGCCAATAACATTTGTCTTTTCTTTCTCCTTCTATCACACACTTGTATAATGCCTTATGTGTTTCCTAACTCTCTTTCATAGATTTATTTCTATCATCTGCAGCAGACTGTGAAGCTCTTAAAGGAAATTGGCATGTTTTGTATAATTGGTATATATCCCATAATATCTACTAAAACTGGGCAAAAAAAAGTTGGGAAATGCATACTTCTAAAATGTGACAAAGGGTTAAATTCCTTACTATGTATATCAATTAGAAATTGTTCTTTGGGTTAAAAAAAAGAGTAAATTGAAGTGTTCTGTGTTCTTCCAGGTGGAAAAGTCAAGAGCCAGGGCACGCTTCACCATGTTTCAATTTTCCTGCTTCAGAAATTGTAGATTCACAGAGAGGGAGCTTCCCTCAGAGTGGAACTGAAGTAACTATGGAGTAGAATAGAACTTTGCAGCATACCTGGGATGAACAGGAAATATTTACTACACACACACAAGCAAATGTGCGTGCACACACACACACACACACACACATATATCTATGTACACATGTACAGACATTTAAAGATTTGGGGTTGTTTTGCCAATACCATCGCTTACCTATGTTATGTATGGTCATGGTATCTATTGCACTAAGTCTTAATTTTAATCTTGACATTCAAGGTTATCCACCCACTTTCGTTACCATAGCCAAAATTATCATCCATTCCTTCCCAAACTTAACAGTCCAACCTGACCAATAGTCTCACTAGTTATTACATGGGAAACCATATCTCTGGATATCTCCAATGTCCATGCTTTTGTTCATACTTTTCCAGCTTCAGGAAATAGCTTCCTTAATCCTTCCATAATCTAAATTATAATGCTTTCTTCAAGATCCAGGTGAGCCCCACCTCTTTGACAAATTCAGTCTACAATGATCTCCATAGTCTCATGAATTCTTTTAACAGCTCCCAGAAATATGTACAAAGATAAGCACAGATCAAGAGATCAATATACTCAAATCTATTCATTCATTTACTGGTTATTTCACTAATTCAACAAAACTCATGTGCCACATTGGGTGTTGGGTGCCAGAAATACTAAGATAAGAAAGATTAAAACTATCCCATAAAAAAGTGCAAAATTTTAGGGGAGAGGAAAACGTGCCATTCCAACTTCAAGTATATTAAACTGATACAACATAAATGTGCTGAAAGGAAGAGCTGAGGAAGGCAAGAGGGAGTCACTTTTAGTGTGATCAGAAGAGTATCCTACAAGCAAGTACATTTCATTCATTTGTTCATTCAGTCATTCAATAAATTTAATATTTGATTGCGACATACCAGGTATTGCTGCGGATGCCAAGAGGAAAGGTCAAATGATACGATCTTTGTTTACAGAGTGCTCACGCTCAAGAGGGGAAGACAGTGAGTAAACCAACAATTTACAGCATAGTCTAAAAAGCAATGTTAACTTAAGAGGACTGTGATAGATGCCATGTCTTTATTTTATTGGTTTGGATTAGTAAGGGTATCATTCCTGCCACCATTTAACCCTGAGCACCTCCACTTTAATAGGAGCAAGCAAAACAAGCAAATGGCAATGCCTACGTCTGGTTTTCCTCAAGCCCGATGATCAGAAAAACAACAATTTTCATGGTTGATTTATCACTTTAAAAAGTGTCAAAAACATACATTTCAATTAACGTAGCTAAATATTAGCATGCATTAGCCACTACTTATGTAGTTTAAAATCCAATGCTTACTTTAAAAAAAAAAAGAGTAAAAGATAATCCAAACTCCTAGTTAAAATAAATACCTCATTAAGCTTTCATTGTTATTGGTTCATAATTACTGTTTATTTCATCCCTAGTTTGAATGGTTTTCATGGAATTAACTCAACCGTAATACCCAGTGGGTTTTTTTTTTTTCCACTCTTATACACAGCTTCAACTTGCTTTGGATTTTAAACAGGATTTTAAGCTTTTCTTAAAAATGCTTATAGGCAGCTTCCTCCGGTCCCACTGTTGTTCTCCATAAACACAGACTGAATGGCCTTCAAAAGCTTTAGAGACACAAAGGTGAGTAAATCACAATCCATCTCTTCAATGAGTTTATAACATATAACGGAATTCTAGGAAGTTTCAAAAAAGAGGCAATTGGCTGGTCAAAGAAAATTATCATTATGTGCCCAAATAGGCTTCCAAATTATCTGTGTGCTAAGAATGATGCTTCATTAAGTTATTCATTTTCTTTGGTTCTGGCAGCTCAGCCAGAGAGGGGTGGGAAATAGTTCTTTGATTGCAATGTGTTGTCCCTGGTCCACGTAAGATCCAAACGAATACTTTCATGCCCTAAGAAAAGAGTCCTTTTTCTGTCATCAAGCAAACTTTCTTTAGCTTCCTTCTTCCACCAAGTGTTTATACACAATCAGTCAACTACAAATACTGCCCACTTTATTACAAATGACTTTGTTCCCCGTCTCTCTCTTACAGGTGCTGCATGGTTGTTTACAACACACAGCATTTTACCCGCATACTTTAAAGAGACTAGAGAAGGGTTTATATATAAATCACATATATGTATATGTGTGTATATGTATTTATATATACACACATATTTAAGTCCAAATATTGTATGTGGAAACCGCCATATACCAGAGAATGTTTCAGAAATCTCAGAGTCATCAGAGGAAATAAAAGGAACACATTTTTTACTAACATTAAATAAAGACAACACAAAACTACCATGTTCCTAAACAACATGCAATTTTTTTAATACACATCTTATTTATTTCTTAGGCATCCACACTATTTAATGGACTAATATGACTTTTTTTTCCCAACTCCTGAGGCCTTTATAAAATAAATTTACCTTTAGTATTGTCATTAATTTACCAGGAAATGTATTAGAAAATGAATATTTACCATATTTTCACTTGGAAAATGTTTTCAAAGTAGTTCTCAAGATTCTGTATTTCTACTTAATTTAAAAGACTAGTAAACAAGGTGCAGCAATGACTATGCTTCTTTCTCTGAAAGGCTATGACTTCTGTTAAAGAACATACCCAGATGCTGTCCTCTTGTCGATATTGTTTCCAGTTCCTGCCACTGTCGCTGAACATCAGGAGGTAGCTGGTCACCCAGTTGGAGCTCCCATATCCACCTTGGGTGGCCACAGCAGTGACCTCCATTCTCTCTCCAAGGTCAATCTGCAACCACTGGTACTTGTTTGACACAAGTGGAGACCAGCCACCAGCTCCTTTTGTAAAAATAAAAACAGGAGAAAATTGGGAAAAAAGAGTTGGTTAAAAAATCTATTCTAGAGAAGCAGAAATGTCAGTAAGACTGTATTCCTCTATGGAATTTAAGTCAAATTTACAAAATATAAAAATTTCTTACAATTGTAGAAAAATATAGAAAAGCAAGAATTTAGTGTAAACGGATGGAACCTATGTTAATTGTGTTCATTTTTGGGTTTTATAGCCTGCTGACACTGGAGAGAACTAAAAGTCTCACAGACTGTTTAAAGTGCTTAATTTGATAGATGAACACCCACGTCAACACTTGAAACTAGCGTGTCTACTGCCCTCATGCATGACTGGGGAATGGTCTGGTCTTCAACCCCACTGACCAGGACTGGATGTAAGGAATATCTGCACAGTATGGTGGAAGTGGAAAACTACCTTTGATCATGTTTGGAGAAGGAAATACATTGTTAGCCTGGGAAAACAAAGACAGTCAAGGAGTAGTCCTTGCCCTCAAGGTGCTTGCAGTCTTATGGGAGGGACAGACATTGAAAAGCATGTTTGAAAGGTAATGTTAATGGTAAGACATGTGCAGGGAACAATTACACAATAAAGATAGAGAGTTCTATGGAGTGGTGGGTTGGAGCTGCTTCACAACAGTTTGCGAGAGATGACTGTTAAATTTTCAACTTTACAAGCAAGTTACTAAACATAACCATCTTTGCAATTAGCCACAGTGGGAGTATTTAAACCATGGAAATTGCAAACTGTGCAAATAAGCTCCCGCCCACACCCCAGCCAGTTTACTAACACACCACTGGTTCCATCCTACCTGGGAGGAAGGTGGTGGGTGAGAGAATGGGGCAAAGAAAAACACTGTAGAGTAAGTTACACTTGATCCCTAAGAAGGGAAAAATAGAAGTCTGATGTATGTTCAAGGAAGTATAAGTAGAGCAGAATTTGTTGTGTTTTATTGCAGCCAACACACACATATTATAGATGTGAGTCCTGTATGTCTTAGGTTGGTCCATTCTTCCAGTTTGATATAATAATTTGGGGAATTGTTAGGGGAATTTATTTATTTTAAGTGATATTGCACTGCTGATTATGTAAGCAATATATAATCATTATAAAAGCCATGAAGTAGGGATTGACACATTCTTGAATCCAGATTTATCTGATATTCAGTATTTATTAAAATGCAACCTCTATTACATAATACCCCAAAAAGGAATGTTAGCATTTGTTTTCTTTCCCTCATTCTTTTGCCACTCACCTTGAGGCTCTGAGAATAAGGTCTAAAATTTTAGAAGAGATTATCACTAATTTTTATGTAGTTTTAATTCAAGTATTACTCTTTACATCTGTGACCTGTTTTATGAAACCTTGAATACAAGCCCTACTTCAAAGAGATGCCCGATAAATGTTTGCTATTACAGTGAGGCATATGCCATTGTGAGACCTGAAGGGACACACCTGTGTTGACAAGTGTTTTGTGAGATTTAAAGATACCTTTGATGGTGGAACACAGCACGATGACACTCTGATAGATGAAAAACAGAACTCATTGTTACTTTCAACTACAAAAAAGAGAAGGCTGCCAGGTAGGGCCACACAGGGATTGCATTGGGGGACAGGGTAACAGCGAGCTGGAGCTGCAGGAGGGAACTTATGTTTGGCAAGCGGGGTGGAGTCAGGTAGCTAGGTTTTAGGGCTCCCTGTGAATTGGCTAATCTGAAAAATTTCTCTAGGAGGCTCTGGAGCATAAGGAATGTCCCTAGTTGTCTGGTACCTGGCCCCGGGGATGAGGCATTCCAAAAGCCTAATAAAGGAAGTGGCTGAAGTATGGACATAATCCGCTGTTCAAGAAGGGGAACTGACCAGCCTCTAGCCAGGGCTTCAAAACTGGTTCAAAACAGCATTTAAAAAAAAATTATATTACAACAATGCCCTCTCTTGATGGCATCACACTAACTACTGAGTGCATTTGCGTATGATTCCCGTTACTTACTATATTGTCATCGGAACTGGATACTTTGTCAAATTTCTTTATTTCTTAAAATGGACCATTGTTCAAAAGTGTCTTCCACTCCATACATCAAAAGTACAAATGCTCTCCCCCTTTTGTGGATCCAGAATATTTTTACATACTGCAATTTTTGTTTGTGTGTTTTTACTTTCAATTTTCTCTATATTTTCCCTTTAAGAACCTGTGGTTTTCAATGGAGTTCCCTTGGTCACCAATATCATCTACCTTGTTTAGAACAATGTAGAATATTCTCATATTTTATGCAAGAGGGCTTTTTGGGTATACATGGGCCCTGACTGAATTTTGGTGTCATTTGGTGTCTTGGTGTCATTTGTTTAGCACAGCTCTGCTGTCCACAAGGGGCACTTGAGTGTGTTACCTACATCGCATTGCTTTTGAATGATATGAAGCACACCTTGAATAGTACCCTGCCACAAATAGCACAGGGAGTGCTTGACCTCTCGGTGGGAACTGCTTCCACAGCACTATTTTTAAATCTGAGCCAGTGCTTCTCCCATACTTCGTTTTTCAGGATGTGATGAAACACCATCCAATCCTCCTCCACTTATTCTACTACAGTATTACTTAACATTTATTAAGCGAGTTAGTTCTTTGTGTCCAGCACTCTGTGAAGGCATTGTTAATGAATTCTCAAAGCAATCTATTTAGTACGTGGTGAGTCAGATACAGAGAGCTTGAACACCTTGCCCTTGTTCCTGGAGCAGACAAGAGGCACAGCCCTCTAAACTAGGACACAACAGTGCCTCTCACATTGTCTTGATGCATAAGCAGGAACTGGCAGTTCCCAGTGGATGCAGAAAAGACGGTGCTAGTGGAGATCAGGGAACCTCAGGATTGAGTTTCCAGGCAGTATAGAGTCAACTTCCCTCCCTCTGGTTAACAATGAACCATGTCTTTGAAGTACATGCACATGACAGAGGTAGTGGTGGGTAAATATTTCCCTCCACTGACCTATATAATCTTACTATTCCCCCCGCACCCCCCAGGGCCTGTCAGAACTTTAAAAGTCAAAAGTCTTCTGTGGTCTGATGCTAATGAAGCATCCCCAGTCCTCTTATTGCTGCAACTGCTACATATCTCCCTGTATTGTTATCATTTCTCACAATGAAAAGTTAAGAAACAGTGAATGAAGTGCCCCAGATAGCCACCATCTCAACCCGGAAGCTCTACCTCTGGAATATTATCTTATATCGGCTAATACCTCTGAGAAAATACTGATTATTTTGCTTCTTGCTCTTGCTAGTTAATTGTAATGGTCTAAAACCAGTAATGAGGATCTGTTTTTTAAATCTGGAATTTCATAGCATTTCTCTTGCATTTCGGCACATCTTTATAGACCAGTATTTAAAAAGCGAACACATGACAGAAGCACGGTAAGGCAAAAAGAATCAGCATGATTCCAGTGAGTTAAAATTGGATCATCAATTCTCATCAGGAGAGAGAGGAACCCCTGACTGACCGCTCCTTTTCCCAGCATCGCTCACAGTTACGGCTGCACGAGTCGACTTGAAACATTTGCAGTTAATTGACCTTGAACATTTCAATTTCTTACCTGTGGTGAAAAGGTACTACTGGTATGCAAATTAAGCTATATCATTAACGAGGTACACTGATAAAGTAATGGAAATTCAGATGCTCCTAGGCTTTACCAAGTAATTTCAGCAAGATAAGTTGGCCACAGGGAATTCAAATATCCCTACTGGGTTTTGAGCTGTGCGGCTCTGCAGATACACATGGTGTAAGTGTGTGATGGAGTGTCATGCTCGTTCTAATGTTAAGACAAATGCTAAATAATAATATGGAAAATATAAGATAGATAGACAGACGGATGATAGATATCAATTGACCTTGGCAGACTTTGGTATGCCAGCCTAGGGTGACAGTTAGGGACGAGAGTGACACGACATGCAAATGCAGCTGCCGCTGAGATTAGACTCCACCAGCCGCATGGCCACGGCCAAACCTTGCAGCCTTCTGGAGACACACGACTGTCATATTTACTTTTTTAATGAAGAAAGTGATGACTAACTCCAGCAATTGTAAACTCTACATTACTATAGAATAAAATATAATGAATTCTTTATTTTGCTTATTAACTAAGCCTTTTCACTGCTGGTCAAGTGCTATTGTCCACCATGATGCTCTTAATATGCCAATATATTCCACGTCACAGTAAACCAATACCCACAAAACTAAAGACTTTCCTTTTCATAACCCCATCTATTCCATGGTTACTGATACTTAACCCACAAAACAAAAACAAGAGTCTTGCCCTACCAGTTCCTTTTCTTCCTCATACTGCAGTTTTACTGCCCCTAATACACCACCCTCTCTCTCCTGCCTTGGCCTTGCTATGGAGACTTGGTGTAATAAAATGTCATAAATCTATTCAAATAGGAACATTGCTTAACTCTTCATATTATAGCCTGAAAACTTACATTTAAAAATAAAACCCTCCCCAGACTCTTAAATACTATAGTATTGTTATGAGAATTAAATTTTAAGAGCTTATTAAGTACCTATTGATATCTCCCAAATTCCACAAGCACAATAGTATATGATAGTTGTACCTTTTTGAATCATAAAACAATTATTATTGCTGTTGACTCCAAAGAAAGAATTGTGAGCACAGCAAAGTTGAACTTTGAAAAAATTTAGTGACTGAATGACCACGAAACAGTATCTCTTTTATCTGTCGCTTACCACTTTAAAGCATCAGATTTCTAAGGAAATTGCTTCTATAATATATGTTGCTATGAATTATAAGGAAGAAAAGTAAACTAAAAATTGTCCGCTGCCCATTGCACACGACTGGAAATCGTGTGTACTATATTAACTTAATTATTAAAAGTATCTAGTTAGACAAAATATTCTTTAATATCTCTTCTTTCCAAATAAAACTTAAAAATATTTACGGAGGCTAAGTAAAAATTTCCCAATATGATGCACATGATTTTAGCATAGTTGAGAAATTACTTATTTTTAAACTATTTTAATCTGCATGAGGATGTCACTTTTAAAATTACCCCTTTTTCATTCTTTACCCCTGGAGTAATTACAACCATCATTGCCTCATAGAGGTACATTTTATCCCAAGAGTATATTCGAATAATTTATTTAGTATGATTTCATTATAAATAGACTGGCTGGCTGAATTTTGTTCAAGACTCATATATCCCATCTACTAAATATCACCAATATTTAGTGCTGGTCAGGGAGGCACATCTTATAATTTCAGGGAAGTGAAGGGAAAAAATTAAAAGAAAAGACTCTTGGTTGGAGCCTTAACATATAGCTAAGAATCACCTCTATCTCCCAGGAATATTAAAATGGCAGGACAGCCATTTCTGGTGGTCATCAGTGAAAGTGATGTGTCAACTTCCTTCAGCAGGAACTACATAGGAAGGAGGAGTCACATTTCTGCCTCCATATTTTAAAGTGTAGAAGGACACAGATATTCAAGGACACAAAACACAAGTGCAAATAATTGAATGACGGTTCTAGCCATCGTTAGGACACGTAAATTTCTACAAAATAATTGACTTAATTAGAATTGTCATAGGAAAGTTTCCCTCTAAGATAATTGCTTTTTTTCAAATGTGATTTCATCTAGATGTCCCCAAGAGTCTAAGTTTGCCCAGATCATTTTGATCTTGACAATACATTACAATAATGCAAAGAAATGGAAAGAACATGGTGCCAATATTTGCTTGTCTCCCTTAAATGGTGTGCAGTGTCCTTGGGCCACCATTTAGGGCCATTTTAATAGCTTTGTATTTTTACCAGCTTAGTTCTTTTTGCTGGAAGAAAACATGACTCTACTGACGCTGTGTACATTGCTGCTGGTCTTTTCTCACATTCACTCCTGAATCTTGGCATCGACTACCCTGATCGCAGCGATCGTTTCAGGGATTGGGCAGGTAAGTGACCTCAAGCCATGACAGTGAAGCAATTCCAGGATTTTGTTGGGACCATTGGAGAAGAGACTCTTTTCTGTTGTGAATGCTGAGAAGATAAGACACAAGCACCAAGCGGTAAGAGCTGTTGTTGTGGAAAGCCTGCCTGAGTGCAGCCAATGCACAGAGAAGCAGAGCTGAGAGATGAAGCGAGAACGAGGTCTGAGGACGTGGTCAGGACCCCCGAGTCCAGCTGTGCCTGCAGAGCAGCTGCTGTGCCTTCTAGTTACATAAGCCATGAGTTAGCCCCTTCCACATGCGCCGATCACACTCGGCGTCCTGCTTCAGCAATTCTCGCTCTCTCTCCTGCTTCATTATCTTTCTTTTCTCTTTAAGGGCTAATTCCCAGTAGCGTACGGTTACATCAGCATGCTCCTATTTTTCCCTTTTGAAAAGGGGAAAAAAAAGCCTTCTTTTGACCCTACTCAATTTTTTTTTTTTTGCTTCTTTTTATATCAACCCTCTTCAAATAAAATGACCATATCACTCTCCACTTTTTCCCGCCCCATTCCGTCTTAGGCCAGCTCCAATCAGACTTTCACTCTCTACTACTCAACTGAAAGTCACCAAAGAACCCCATATTGCTAAATCCAATGGCCGGGCTTCAGTCTTCCTATCACACGACCTATCGGTGATATTTGATATTTTCGATCACTCCCCATGCCTGGATATACTTTGCTCACTTAGCTTCCACAAAAGCACATTCTCTTAACTTTCTTTCTACCTTCTTGGTTACGCCTTCTCAGTCTCATTGCTGGTTCCTCCTTTAATCTCATATCATCTCGTAGAGTTGAGAATGTCCAGTCTCAGTCTTCAGTTCTGCTTCTCTTCCTTCTGCACTCATTCCTCAGTGATCTCTCTCACCCTTATAGATTTACACATTACCTACGTGTCAAAAATTCTTTAATTCATGCATCTTCTCATACCCCTTTCCTGAACCCCAGACTTGTATATTCAGCTCTCCATTAGATATCTCTAACATTTCCAAAGCTGAACTTCCATTCTTTCCCCAAATCCTCCTCTATTCACACCCCTCCCCAGCTCCATTTATGGCAATTCTAGCCTTCTTGTTTCTCAGGACAAAAAAAAAATTGTTTGACTCCTTTCTTTCTCTAATACCATACCACCAAACCACCAGAAGATACTGTTGGTGCTACTTTTTTCTCAGGAATCCTGCTGTTTCTCCATCTTCATGGATATTTATTTGATTCCAGTCACATCATTCAAGCCCTGCATACTTGCAATTGTCACTTAATACCTTTGCCCACTGAGACTATTTACTACACAACAGGTGTAAAATATCGCACCTGTGCTCAAAGTACTGCAATAGTTCTCAGCTTCACAGAATGTAAGACAAAGTTCTTATTAAATGGCCACAAGGTCCTAAACGGCCTCCCCCTTACACCACTCCCACTCCGCCTCAACCTCTCTTTTCTTCTTCCCGGCTTATTCCCCTCCATTAACATTGGCCTCCTTGTGCTTCTTAGAATGAACTGAACATCAGTCATTTCCTCATCTCAGGAGCTTTATAAAGCTATTCTTTTTTTATGATAATCTGAGATAAACACTTTATTCAGATACATTCAAAGTAGTGGTTACAGGGATACAAAATATGTCAGCGTATGTCATCAAGCATTCAAGAATTTTTAAAAAACTCTGTTACAGAACATATTAAAATACAAACACAATCGCAACTCATCTTCATTAGTCTAATCTAATTTTAGAATAAAGGTGCTACTGTTAATAGCTTAAAAAGTACGAGATCTCATCTTTGGATGACTTCGAGTTTGAGCAGCAGCCTAAAATTTTCGATGATGAGGATATTAAATATACTTCATTTTAAATAATGTATAGTTTTGATTTCTTCTCTTTTCTTTGTAGCCTATGAACTTGGCATATAACTTTACATATATGTAAGAGTTATTTGTGAAAAAAGATATTTGCCAGAAGTCGCAGAGATGGTACGCCATACTTAACTGCTGGCGCCTGCCCAGTTTTTATTTCTTCCAAAAGAACTGGTGTCCACTCAGAGTCCCTAAAAGTACATTTGTGATAGGCAACACCACCCCTCACCACAGATAACTGGATTATAGGGAAACACATGCTCAGCTGGATCAATTATATTTTCAGAAGCTTTCTAAAGCTATTCTTTCTTCCTGGAATGCTCTTCTCTGAGACACTCTGGGTGTCGCCTTGAGGTCTTTACTCAAATCTTACCTTCTCATAAAGGCTTGTACCTCCTGGCCTCTTCTATTTAAAATTCCTCTCACCCAGCAATCCTGCTCCCATTTGTTTTACCCTGAACCACTTTTCCATTTTTTTTTATAGAAATTGCCATCTTTTCACACAGCATATGATTTTCTTACTGATTATATAAACAACATATTATATATATTATTTTATCAAACCCCATTAGAATATAAGCTGCATAAGAAGAGGGATCTTCACCTGTTTTGTTCACTGACAGCCTCCAAGTATCTAGCACACTGCCTGACACACAGTAGGTGCTAAATAAGTATTTGCTGCATAAAACATTGAAATAAATTTATAGCCATGTGGGTATAATAAGACTGGTTAAATTCATACAAACCAGTGGAAGAGCTAGAACTGGAACCAAACTAAATAAAAGCATGAGACACTTTTCTGTGCAGCACAGTATTTTCAGTGGAGTTCTCAAGCAGAAATTCCAAGCACTCAGCTGAGATACATACACACACACTGACTACCAACTGCCTCACAGTTACACAGTTTAATCAATTGTAAACTACATTTCCAAGACGTATTTATTGCTTTGTTTTGGAATTTTTGATACCATGAAAAAGAGATGCTTTTTCACTTCATCTCCCTAGAAAGGTTCTAAATTAATAATACCTCACTAAATTCTCTTATGTTTTAGCTCTTTGCTGCCAATCAATTTTCCCTCACAGCAAATTGGCAGACCAACTTTCAGTCCTACCTCTTGTATTGCCAGATTGAACATTTCTGAAACCTTTAATAATTCAATGGTTTTAAAAGTAAATATTTACAACCTTTCTCTGTTCAGGCATTTTGATTTGAATGTTCGATCTGCAAATTTTATGACAGCCAAATTTCCTCTGGAAGGCTAGAATAAAGTTATCAAAAACAAAAAACAAAAAAACCCCACAAATTCTGCACCTTTAATTATTTCTTCCACCACAGCAAGTTTTATTTCATTCAAACTGGTAGTTTTGGAAAAATGATTTTTAGCACATGATGTCTAGAAATTCAGATGATAATCAGGACCTGCCCATGTTTTGCTTTCTAAACCCATCATAATACTTTCTAAAAGTTTCGATTTAGATCTATTTTATGGGAAGGCAGGTCATTTCAGTAAATGACATCATGCATCAGAGAGAGCCTCCTGGCAATATCCCAGAGGTTTAAAAAAACGTTTTTCACTTCTCTACCTTTTTTTTTTTTTTTTATCTTCCCTAGCCAGACTGAGATGATAAGCTGTCATGAGCCAAATATCCTCATATCACTCCTTCTGGGTCAACAAACTGAAGTCACTCTCCTGTACCCAACAGACATCATTTCCACTTAATGGTTGGAAAAGCCAGCATTACTAGGGCACAGTGTATCAAAAAGGTAGAAAGTGCAAAACCAATTTCAGGCATTTGGTTGATTAAGTCATTTAATATTTTCCCAATTTGTAAAAATACTAAAACATATTAATATACCATCGTGTTCCCAATTAATGAGATTTGTTTATCTCTGGGCTTAAGTATCAGCTGAATTCAGTCTTGAGTATACATACCTTACTTAATTACATGATTTATACATATATGTATATATATATACACACACACACACACACACACACAACAGAATTTATTGTTCACAGTTCTGGAGACCGAAAAGTTCAAGATAAAGGTGCTGGCAGATTTGATTCCTGGTGAGGGCTTGCTTCTTGGCTTCTAGACAATTGTGGTAATTTTTATTTCACAGACAAGGGGAAAAATTATTAATGATGCATATGACAAAGACAGCCTTAACATTCCCCTCAGCTTGACTAAACTTTTGACAAATTTCTTGCTGATTTTAGGCTCCTGACCTCCCTTTTCTTAGAGCATTTACTTTATAAAATTTGCTATTGTAAATTCTTTCTCTGCCCCTAGAGGTGTAAATTTTCATCCAGTCTCTTGCCAGTTTTACAACCCAGGGTGTCTTTCTCAAGGACCTGGGAGACACCCCTTTGAGATGTAATCATCGAGAAAGATAGGGCCACTATCCTCAAGTCGCTGTGGGAGGGTAGGAGCCTAACTTCCATAAGCTCCAATTAGCAAACACAGATGGCCTAATCACACTGGCCAACTTCCCCCCTAACACCCTCTGGTATATTTGCACTAGCTCAGACCCAGTGCTTCCTTGGTGGTGTTCGATGGAATTGAGTGCAATCTCTCTCCCCTGTTGCAGAAGTCTTGACCTCTGTTGCAATACTTTTGAATAAAGTCTTCCTTGTCTATTTACCAACATCCAATCCAATCTTTCTTTGACAGGAGAATTGTTTCGTTTTTATTAAAACCATGTGTTTTTCTCTTTTCTACCCGATGAATCATATTCTCTGGCAATCTAACCATCCCACAATCAGAGTCTAAGAGAAAAAGCTCAAGAGCAATGCCTAGAAGTGAATGAGGGTCTGGCTGGGAGCTAGCCAGAGGGATTCTTTATGGTCGTGGCAATACCCAAAGGCTACTGCACAACTGCTTCATCCATTAGCTAAAAGAAAGCCACAGACAGCTCCAGGGAGTCTGAACAGCAACCAGAAGTATCATGGGGCCCAGCCAGTAAAAGGTGATGGTTAGCAGTGTATATGTCAACAAACACCCAGTGTCAGGACCGACTCAACCACACTCAGTAGATATCACGTCCTGAGCACAAGGATACAACCAACAATCTTGTGGTGGCCAATGGCACAACATCAACATTTGCCAGGGGATCCCCGACCTGATCATGCCATGATGTCACCTAATTTCCTCATATACCACCCACCATTTGGAAAACAGTAAAAGAAAGGTTAGAAAATCAGAAATTCTGAGCATTTATCAGGAAGGGACTGACACAACCAAAAGAGGCAACTTTATCCAGCAGAGGCTGGGGATTTCAAGGTGATCTAATATGTGGTCATATATGGGAAATAGTCTCTGGACTGAATAATAAATAGGATCTCTCTCCCACCTTGACAATATTCACAATTGGTAGTTTTGACAACACTGAAAAATATGGGTTGTTTTCACGTTATTCCTCAACTACAAACCTAACCTTCAGACTCAGGAGTTTGAAACTGTACTGAGAAAATTGTATCAACCAATATTGCAGATCTGAATGATTAATGTACTGTAGTAGCACTATGAGATATTTATAGCATAGGTATGAGCATTTTATTTGGGTGCCTAATGTCCTAAAAGCTGCCAATCATGCATTTTATAAATTATGATTTTATAAAACTATATGCAGATTGCCAAGAATAATGCTGTTTATATGTGTATATATATAGTCAACCAGAATTAATGCATCTATCTGATTGAAAAAGCATTTTCTCATATGGATAGTGTTGACACAGTCACATTTACGCTCTAGAATAGAACCACTCCACATTCATTGGAGATCACAATGATTTTTAGTATAAACTAGACAGAGATGAGCATAAATATGTATATATTATCTACTGGCTTTAATAGATATGTTCTACAATAGAATGACAGAGTGGTATGCAAATAGAATTCAGAATTTGAAGCCAGCAGGTACAATATTCCCCTGTGCATACATTCAATTCTAGAAAGACTTTCAATTGCAGACCCTTTTGCTACACAATAAACTGCTTCCTGTAACAACCATGCACCCTGGCCAATTCCATCTGGCTCCTGGCCTATGAACAAATGAGAGGAACACACAACGGTTATGATTGTATGAAAAATGTAGAGGAAAAAATGTGCTATCATGAGGTTTACGTCAAAATTATGAACTACTGCCATTCATTTTGTCAAGGATTGATACACAATTAGATTTTTGGAATCATCCCTGACTGTTACATGTGTTTGAAATGATTTCTATACCTCGCTAAATAAAACATATCAAGTTTCAACATATTTCGATTTTTTGATATTATATTGTGCTAAAATAGTGAAGAATGCAAATAGAAGCAAATGTAATGAACCACCGGTGGGTGATTTTTTTTCAATCTAGGCACTTTTCCTTTATTTATTAATCTGGTTTTAACCTATGGTTATAAACTTGTAATTGTACTTGTCATTGTATCTCCTAAGCTGAGAAATAAAACCCTTCTCAAATTGTGTGCCACTAATTATTCTGTATTAGAAACAGTAGGCAAATATTTCTCTGGTTTTGCCAAGATCAAGATCAGCTGGTGTTTCGAGGGAGTGTGATCAAGTTTGTCAGGATGTGAAAGATGAAGAAGTGCAAGCGTAAGAGAGGAGAAAAAAACATCATTTTGCTCTGTTTATCTCCATCTTATTTCTGTTTGTAATGTATACTGGAAAGTTCTAAATTGTCCTTTTTGATAAAAAGAAAGTCTCACAATGCAACCTCATTTCCACTCAAACCAATGAGGCCTTTCATTCGATTGTCAGGCCACCCATCATAGTTCACGGTTCCCAGTGTATATTGATCCATTGAGTCATAATAAAGTAGCACTTCCAGCTGGGAATCAGAGTTAATGCAAACATTTTCTGGATCAGAAAAGATGGACCAAAAAAAAAAAAAAAATAGGTTGCGCTTCTGCCTAGCCAATTTCAAATTGCTTCTGGCAATACTATGAATCTCATCCACAGCCCTGCGTTTTCCCACACACTGCTACCACAGAGGAGAATGTAGCAGCCGAAAAACAGAATCCTAGCAGAAGCTGCTCAGTGCATGTTCATGATGAGAGCTACAAACATAGAAAGCAAATACTTTTGATAAGAAAAATGGAGAATCAATAACCAGCATGAATTATTGCATTGCAGTTGCTATTGCTTTTATTATACCTGCTTTCTGAACGTATGTAACCAACCCAGTTACTTAAGAATAAAAAAAAGTCAGTATGTTGCTGCTTGAAATGTACCTTCAGAGTTCAGAATTTTGCTTTTTCATTTAAGAAATTTGTGCTTTGTAATTTTAGGAAATATAATATTTTCAGAGCCAGCCAAGCTCAATAGCCATAAATGTCAAGAAATTTATATTTTCATTTAATGGAATCAATTTTTCCTTCAACAGATGCACAGCTGAGATGAAGAATATTGTGTTGTATAATTGCCCTTGGTGAAATCTTTAAATCTATTCTTTTGTAAAATTACATTCAAGCCTGGATGCAATCTTTCTAGCATTTTATGCTCCTTTATATAGAAATGGGAGGGACACTATGCCAGCAGGGGCATTGTATTTGAGAGGAATTCCCAGATGATCTACAAGTAGTTTGAATAATGAATTCCTGATTTACATGATTCTTGAGGGATGATGCTTTCAAAACAAAAGAACAACAGCTTTTTGCTTCTGCTATGCTGACATCCTGTATCTGTAGAATATCCATCTAGGTCAGTAAATGACCTGACAGAAACCCATCAGGAAATATGTCTATTAAATTCCATCACTTAAGGCAAGCTCCTCCTTCTTTGGCTCCACGTAACACTGCAACTTCTTGGGTTTTTTTCCCCCAACTTCTCTGACCAGCTTTTTTCAGCATCTTTCACAGAGCTCCTTTTGTTTACTTTTGCTAAAAGGCTAACACAATTCTCTTGTCCTTTTACTTAACATTCTCAGTGAAGTACGTTTCTCATGCCTGTGGCTACAATGATGTTTTTTGAATGATGAAGCTTAAATCTTTTTTTTCTAGCTCTGATTTTCCTCTGAAATCTATATCCCAGATCCTGAATGCTTCCTATATGTCTATTCATGGATGCCCTATAGATATTTCAAACTCAACATTTCAAAAATAGACGCTTTACCTCCTGTCAAAACTAGACGGACACACAATTCCAACCTTCCGTTCATTCGGGCTAAAAATCTCAAAATCATTTCTAATAATTCCCATTCAGTAACACTACACAGAAGTTGCCAAATCTGGTCACTGTTGCCTCCAAGTGATTTTTATTGCGGCTCCTTCCTTTTCTTTATCCCTACCTTAGTTTGAGCCCTTATTATTGCAACCACTCAGTTAAAAAATAATAATTTCTCTATTTATTGGATTGTCTCTGGGGGTAGAAATTTCAATAGGACACCATCTTGAAATAAAAGATATTGTATTCACCTGAGAAAAATGGATATGTGACAAGTGAAATGACAGGGACAAGATCGTAAGTTGGCACAGAGAAGAGGCATATGATCCACCCTAAAAAGTCAGGGAAGACATCTGGGGAGAGCTGGCATCTGCACTGAGTTCTGAAGAATCAGCAGGAATTACCTGGGAGGGGAAGAAGGAGTAATGGCTTCCCATTTCCAGAGTTTGCCTCTGGAAATTGTAGCATGCTTGAGAACTTCAAATTGTCCAAAATAGTTGGAGCAAAGAACATAGTGTTAGGAATTGGCCTGTATGGGGAGAAATGGGACAGGAATGGTAAGCAGTAGCCAATATTTAGGGTCATAAAGGATGTATCAGACATTGGAAGAAGGAATATTAGGACCCCTAGAGGATTCTTAGAAGGAGTACATTGCCAATTGGCAGTGGAGAAAGATCTCCTCGGTCAAATTATAGCAAAAAGAAAGAGCAATGTGGGGGTTGTTAGAAATTCCAAGGCTTGAACAAGAACAATGTTCTATTAGCCTGCAAACACCATGAAAGAGAACAAAATAGAAGGAAGTCTCTGCTTTCATAGTGTTTGCCTGCTAGAATAGTTCCTGGCACATAGAAAATTCCTCATAAAGCCGTATTGAGTGAATGAAAGACTGAAAACATGAAAGCATTTAGGAGGGCTTAGTGAGGTAGCATTGGCAGGATCTGATGATCTGTGGATGGCCCATAGAAATCAGATGTTGGGGGCACTATGAAATGTTGGGAAGGGAGAAGGCAAAGTCAAGGGTGATAGTTAGGAAAACATTCTGGATAATAGTGCTGAAAGTAAGGGTTCATTAGTAGACAGGAAAACTGAAAAATGTAAAATTGAAGCAAAAAGAAGCCTGAGGAAGTACAAAAGATTTAGCACATTGTGGAGTGATTTGCTTTAGATCTGAGGGGCAGCTCTGACCAGAATGAAGGAAGAAGGGCCTGTGGAATTCGGCTTTGCAGAGGAAGACAGGAAATTGTGTTCCTGCTTGAGGGCCTTTCCTAGAAGTTTTAAAATGTGCCTCTTAAACAGGTAATCTTTTCTAGCCATTGTTCCCAGAGTTGTTTTGGTAAAAGCAGATTGGATAATCTTTCTCCATGTAACAAAAGGCATCTTTTTGGGCAAAGCATTCAACATAACCCCAATGTGACACTGGAAGCTCAGAAAACAGTGCATTTTTCTGTGAAACCTGTTCTCATTCTCCACAATTTCCCAAGCATCTCACTCAGCAACCACTTTCTTCCCTCCACCTCTCAGCTGCAGTTCAATTACCACCTTTCCCATAATCTAGCTTGTTACATACAAGAACTTTGCAATACGAAAGAAGAGAGTTTACTGATGCTTGTTAATTAATAATTAAAAATCAAATCCCATAGCAGAATGCCATTGTCATATTTGAATGCAACTTGGCTAAAACTTGTGAACTGGTCAAACATAAAAGTGGGGCTTCTTATTAGTTGAGCTGTTATTGTTCTAATATGGCCAAACTCAGAGCAATTGAAATAAATTACATAGATTCCGAGATGACTTCAGAAGGTCAAAAGGCTTATAAGAGCTTTGTCTTTCCAGTAACAAAGTAAAATGACAGACCTCTGTAATAAGCAAAGCCAGCATTTCAAAGGATCTTAAATTCCTTTTGTCATTTCTTTTCTAAGAAATATTTTTATTAATTCCCATCAATCTTTTAGGAGTGTCTGAAACATGTTTCGAATTCCAATGAATGAATGAATATTTGCTGAATATTGATGTAATGCAGTGTCTTAACATAATTAAATCTTAAAACGTAAATTAATATGGTTTGTGTTTAGAGTATAAAGTAGTTAAAGTTTATATTTTTCAACAATCTAAAAATAATTTAAAAACTATCCTAACACCTTTTTAAAACAGAAAGGAGGCAGAAATGTGATACCATATATTGAATGGGGAGGTAGCTATGATATTTAGAGCATTTCTAATTCTTAATAAAAATTATGGAAGTTCAGTGACCTCTGGGTAACACCAGATACAAGAAGGTTATGAAAGACCACTTTTTAAAAAATACCTAAATGCCACCCCACCATAGCAAAGAATATAGAACTTATCTCTCTAATCACAGGGGTGTATTACAGTTTTCAGGACTAGATCACACACAAAGATTTCAAACAAAGAAAACTACTGTATCCAAGGGATTATCAATATCATTCTAATCACCATCACTACTACCCTCAATTTACTTTCTAAAAACCTGAACCAAAATGTGATCAATATATTCATCAGTATATACATAATCAAAAGAAATGCTAGGAATGACTCTGGTTCTGCTAGCTATACATAGGAACCACCTACGTATTCTGCAACATACTAAGTGCTTCACTGTCCTGACTTGTTTGATTTTCACAATAGGATTATGTGATGGAGACTGTTATTTTTCCCATTTCAGACATGAAAAGACTGAGACCAAAGGATGTGTAGTCACTTGTGAACAGTTACACACCGATGGGAAACCCTGAACACAGTCTGACTCCAGGGCTGTTCTTCAGCCCGTGTGATTTGGCTTCCACCTCCAGGGAGTTCATCTTTTATGAAAGAAAAAGACGGCACATCAGCAGGTGACACGTGTTACATAAGGGACTGAAACAAAACAAGCACTTGAGAAGTTTAGAATATGGAGAACACTGCTGGATGAGTGATTAGGGAAGGGGAAACATTTCATGTAGGTTCCAGGGTCGGATCTTGAAAGGCCAAAATGAAGGGTTGGAGCCTTCCAAGCAGAGGAATGACATGAGGGCAAACCAACACAAGGCACATTTTTCACAATGGCAGTAATTGGGCTGACAGGAGCAAAGGGGGTATGAAGAGGGCAGTGGCCATTAAGGCAAGAAAGGAGAGAGGAGCCAGATTGCAGGAAGTTTTTCACTCGAAGCCAGGGAAACCTAACACTCGAACTTTTAGCACCCATGTAGTATATGTTTGGCACACATGTTGATCACCAATTTTAGATAAATTAGCCCTCCACCATTTTAAATGTACGGAATAAACAATATTTTAAGATCACTAATAATATTTGTGATTATCTCACAGTGTTTTACAAGAAGATAATACAGAATTCGCAATCTTTTACCGAGCTATACTGAGCTTGATAGGGACAGTTGATCTTCCAAGGCAGTTTGGTTTCACTTCTCACTCTTGATATTTATTAAATAAAAAAATCTTTTAATTTGTATTGACCAGTTATTGAGAAAAACAGAAGATTCTGTGGCTCTATCAGAGATTTCTGGATATTTTGATCAAAGATAGACATTGAATGGAGAAATGTTCTTCTTTAAACATAAAATCAAACATTAAATCAACAGGCATGTCAACTCAAAAGCTGAAGGCTTAAATGTTTTAACTTATTTAACCTATTTGCTGTGTGTGATCTGGAAACAAATTTTTTAAGATATGCTAAAGAACTTAGATGTGCATTGTGAATATATACAGTAACATATTTACAAGGTTTTTTTTAAAAGCAAGAAATAATCAAGCACTGGGAATATGTCAAACTCTTTTGGTTCAGGTCTTTTACATCATAGTCCAATTTTTCAAAGAAAACCTAATCTCTTTTTTCCAACATCATTGTATATTTATTTTCTCATGAGTGATAAGTTCAGGTCAGTGGTATGTTGGTAAATGTTTAATAACTTGTTCTCTGAGGGGGAGTCCTGCTTTGTAGCATGTGTCAATTCCTGTGGTGTAAACACTCCGTCTATGGCATATTTCAAGCTACCAACCTAATAATGCTGAGCTGGGGAGAGTCGATCACAGTAGGCTCTCATAAGCCAGTAGATTATTGTCCATATCTCTGAGATAAGCTACTTAAGCAAAGCAGTTAGAATCATATTGCAGTTATGAATTTCTCAGCTCCAGCCTCAAGTGTGAAAAATGCAATTTTTTTCTAACTCAATCCAATTTTCTATTTTGAGCTCCTATTCTTTCTCACATAGAAAATCAATGTAATCATTTCAAAGGAACTCAGTCCAGTTCACGGATTGTTCAGTCAAGCCAGGATTATATTTATGTCACCTTCAGCTTCAAAATGCCCACCAGGATTTGTCTACCTCCCCATCAACTCTAGAGTTAGTCCTGGGGGCAATGGAGAGGGGGCCCACTTCTTGGTCTTCTGCCTGGGCAGCGAATGATCCCAATGCTCAAGCAGCTTCACTCTGCTCTACGTGGATCAGTTGCAGGTTACTCAGGGTGGATCTGGTCATGATGTTCTGATGTCTCTCAGAAACCCTGCTCACAACCACTGCCTCACGCCTCTTGTGCCTCTTGGTGCCCACAGTAGCTCTTAGTTCTCCTTATATACCATCTGGGGCTGATGTGGGGTCTTTGCCAGATGAGGCTCTCCAATGCAGCAACAGGATGATTTCATAACTTCTCTTGGGGTGGGCAGTCGTCTCTCCAAGCACCCACTCTGAGTACATCTTTTACATTCAGATATCTAAATGTGAGGGAAGAGTTCCACAGAGTCCCCTACTATGGACTTCTTTGAAGACAGGGCTTCAGGATAAACGATTCTTCACACTTGCTTGTTCATATCTTACCCTCTTCCATCCTTCCCAGACAGTCCTCTCATCCCCTCAGTAGAACAGGGATAAAACAGATTCCTTCAGCCTGCTCATGTCCCCCTTTGAGTCTTTTATATTTTGAACCTTAAGGGTATCCACTGAGCTTTGTTCCCAAGCTGTGCGGTGATCTGCTTTTCCTTAAGCATTGGGTGACTCGTGCCTATCTGAGCTCGGTGGGAGATGAAGGCAGGCGGGGGGATATTATGTCTACTTCTACTCCCCACATCATCTCACACATAGAAGTGGGCTCCGAGGGAATTATTGTTGTCATTTAAAATGTTTTTATCTCATCCTTCATTACAGAACTTTATGTGCTCACCTTTCCCAACATCAACCAGTGCACATTTATGCAGAAAAGCAAATCCACTTCACACAAGATAATCAAAAAACCCACCCACGTCTCCCAGTGACCTCAGTTTGATAAGACAGTAACATAGAGACATGTTGCTGTCTGCCGAGTCTCCTCTGTGAATAAAGCTTCTGGTGTCTATCAAGTGCTGCCTCAGTCTGAATCCACATTTTTCAATCTATTATTGCAATGTGGCATACCAAACGATCAGTGTACTCTAGGAAGTGTTTTCTCCTACAGGATGTGTAATCAAGGCTAACCAGAAAGAAAAATTGACTGTTTTGCTCTCCTATAGGCAGAAGCAGGATTAAAACTTAGAAAAAAGGTAGTTCTTACATTGAATAAAGCAGGAGTCTACAAACAATTACTCATAATATTTACTCTACTACATCTACAGCCACTAAAAAAATATATGGCTTTTGACAGTGTCTTTTGATGGATAATTTTGCAAAAAGTATATTCTAATTTTTTCCCCAAGCATAACATTAATAATGAGATGTATTTTTGCTATTAGGAGTGCAACTTTGATGTATATGTAGTTCCATTCCTTTCTGTTATAGAAAAGAAAATCGTAACATTCACATTTTAAAACACTATTTTGTGCTTTATCCAGAAAAATTCAATTTTACTATCAGAGTTTTGTTTGACGAATAGCTGAAAGTTTTGGCAGATTCGTTCTAGTCTTTCATAAGAGACATAATTTGGAGGATTAAGAGGGAACATAATTTGGAGGATTATGCCGTGAATAAGAAGTGAAAGATAAGGCAGAAATTTCACAGTCTGGCTAAGTAGTGCCCCAACACAAAGCCAATTTGAAAAGAATTGGAGAGGGTTTTGTTTTGTTTCATTTTGTTTTCATTTTTTCTTTTTTTCCCCAGATGTCTGAGGAAATCTTTGTCAAAATACTAGCTGGTCACAAGCTAAAAGAATATGGACCTCATAGATGACATATAACAAAGAATCGTCTTTTAAAAAATAGTAAAAATTAAAAAGTCACTAAAAAAATAAACAACTACAACCCGCAAACAACAAAAAAAACCTTTGACAAGGAAAGGAATATCTGATTTCCAGAGTTTCCACATTATAATATTCAAAATGTCCAGTTTTCAACAAAAAACTAATATGATGCATGCAAGGAAACAAAAAAGTATAGCCAATGCAGAGGAGAAGTTAATAGAAACTGTCCCTGAGGAAGCAAAGACATTGAACCTACTAGACAAGAACTTTAAATAAACTCTCTTAAATATGCTCAAAGAGTGAAAGAAAACCATGAACAAAGAGCTAAAGGAAAATAGGAGAATGATGTCTCTACAAATAGAGAATATCAATAAAGATATATAAATTATGAAAAGGAACTAAAAACATTCTGGAGCTGCAAAGTACAATAACTGAAATGAAATTCGTTAGAGCATTTCAACAGCAGATCTGAACAGAGAGAAGAAATAATCAGTGAATGTGAAAATAGGTGGATTGAGATTAACCATTCTGAGGAACAGAAGATGTAGTATACTATAAGAGACACATCATGACTGTAAGATTAGTAATAGCCATAAGGCCCGATCAAACATCTCACAAGGCCTACCCTATGTGTCACTTAGCAATTGATGCAAACTTGCCTGGGGACTTCCAAGCCTGGCCCAGGGATTTCCAGGAGACAAGACCACCCCAGCACAGATTCAACTTAAACCTTAAAAACAAAGCCTATTCTCACAAGAATAGCTTAAACCCCCTTAATGAAAGAAACACCTGGTAACTGACCTCGACTAAATACGGGTATAAGAAATGGGGAAGAATCCCCTAAACTCTGAGAATGGTCTCCAAAGGGAGACCTTCCTGGTCAGTAGGTCATCTAACCTCCTGACTGTATCCAGCCCATGCCACCAAACTGCTTCCCCTTTATGTCCTGTAGGAGCACTGCCAGAATAAACTTCTGGAACATCAGTTGGTGTCTCAGACTCACCATTTGAACTGAATTGAACTGAAGCAAAAAGCTCCCCCTGGGGAAGGTGGGTAACTAGGACCACTAGAACACGTCAAACATGACATAAAGGAAAAAAAAATGGAAAGAAAAATGAGCAGAATCTAAGAAACCTGTGGTACATAATCAAGCGTATCAAGAAATGCATAATGGGAGTATCAGAAGGAAAGAAGAGAGAAAAGGAGGAGAAAGAATATTTTTTAAATTAATGATATGTCCATCTATTATGTATCAATAAAAAAGTTAAAAAGAGTGAAATACAAAAAAAATAAATAAATAAAGCATGGCCAAAAACTTTTCAAATTTGATAAAAGACATGAATCAACACATCTGAGAAGCTCAACAAACACCAAGAAGGATAACACACAAGAAGTTTCACACTGAGACACATTACAATCAAACTGTTGAAAGAGAAAGACAAAGGGAAAAATCTTTTTTTCTCTTTTTTCTTTCTTTTGTTTTTTTAAAAGAAGGGCAGGAGCTGGGGTTGTGCATGCCCCTGCCGAGTGCTGGCCACCTGTGCAAAGAGAAAATCTTAAAAGCGTCCAGAAAGGAGATTTCACCTGCAGGAGAGCCTCAATAAGATTTCTCAGCGGAAACCACAGTGGCAAAAAGGCAGTGGGATGACATATTTAAAGTGCTGAAGGGAAAAAAAAAAAAAAAAAAAAAAAAAAAACTATCCACCAAGAGTTCTATATCTGGCAAAATTATCTTTTTGTAATGAAGGAAAAGATATGACACTCCCAGATGAACAAAGCTGAGGGAGTTTGTCACTGGTAGAACCTGCCCGTCAAGAAATGCTAAAGGGAGCCCTTTGGGTGGAAAAGAAAGGGCGCCACATGAAGAAATCAAGAACACTGGTGTGGTAACCACATAGATAAACACAAAAGGAAGTGTGATTTTATTTTGGGTTTATAACTCCTCTTTTTTATATGATTTAAAGGACAAATGCGTAAAACAATAATTATAAATCTAAGTGAATGAAAACCACACACAAAAAAGGAGGGATTAAGCTATAGAGGAGCAGAGTTTTTTATATATCATTGAAGCTAAAAACTATGAATTCAAAATCTATTATTATAATTTTAAGAGATAAATTATAATTCCCAGAGTAATCACTAAGAAAAACACTAAAACATACACATACACAGAAAAATAAATGAGAATGATATCAAAATGGTAGACCACAAAAAAATCAATTAAATGTATTTTTGAACCTGATTAGTATAGTGATTGCACAATATTGTGAAAGTACTAAGTGTCACTGACTTGTAGATTTTACAATGGGTTATGTTTACGTAATGTGAATTTCACCTCGATTTTTAAAAATTTGAGTGAATCAATCACTCATCTAATAAAGTCCAATTTTTACAGATCCATCCAGCATTTTTATTATTTAGATGCTTGTATAAAATCACCACATTCAAATATTCACATACCCCAGCTCATATATGTTTCATTTTTTATTTGCTCTGAAATTATAGTCACTCCTCATATTTATGATATTGTTCTGAATTACTACTTCTTACATTTTTATTACATTTGTGCTTTTCTGTTTCAATGAGTTCTTTATGTATTTGTACTAGTAGTCATAGAATTGATGCCATGTAGTACTAATAGAAAAGGGGTAAATCTAATAAATATAAAGAATAGTGTACAAAGATAGGTTAGTTAAGAGAAACTATACTCTGTTAGTGAAAGGTAGCCAATTCGGAAATTACCTTCCAGTTTAATTTGTGAAAAGTTTGTAAATTGTTTTATTTCTTTTTCCTTTAAACTACCAAATTATCTGCTCAACCACTGTAGAATATTAGCTGGGTATTGGAAAGCACATTCATGTATATGGAAAAACATCCACATACAGAATGGAGATGGGCTTGAGTGTCTTAAACAGGCACACAACAAAGTCGCAACTCTGCTTTAAATTTTTTTTTTTTTATTGAGGAAAGCCTCAAAACTGCATGACCGGTTATGGTTCTACTAAAATAACCTTGATTGGAAATCAAAGAACTTCATTAACAGCAATGGAAACAAAAAAGGAGCATCAGAGAGAGAGATGACAAGCCACAGATACATAGAGTGTATCATCCTCAGAAGGATGGATGGAAGGAGAAATAAAAGACAATTTTAAGAATTGTAATTTTTTTAATTTTTATTTATTTATTTATTTATTTATTTATTTTTTGAGACAGAGTCTCACTCTGTTGCCCGGGCTTGAGTGCCATGGCATCAGCCTAGCTCACAGCAACCTCAAACTCCTGGGCTCAAGCAATCCTCCTGCCTCAGCCTCCCGAGTAGCCAGGACTACAGGCACGCGCCACCGTGCCCGGCTAATTTTTTCTATTTTTAGTTGTTTGACTAATTTCTTTCTGTTTATAGTAGAGACGGGGGTCTCGCTCTTGCTCAGGCTGGTCTCGAACTTCTGAACTCAAGCAATCCTCCCGCCTCGGCCTCCCAGAGTGCTAGGATTACAGGCGTGAGCCACCACGCCCGGCCAATTCTAAAAATTTTAAACCATGTGATTAAGAAAACCACCAGGAACCAGAAAAGAAAAATAATTACAAGAAGAAGCTGTTTTGGAAGTGATGTATTTAATTTAAGTTGATAAATTGAGCTTTTTAGTGTGTGTAGACAAGTCACCTAACAGGTAGCTGGAAAATTCTAGCAGGCAGTTGAAAATTCAAGACCGGAGACTGTTTAGATGTGTTTCTCCTTCAGCACAAATGTGGGAAGTATCTACACAGGACTTCTCCTGAGGCTCTGGCACAGGACAAGCACATTTAAAGAGGACATGCACAAAGCCAAGGTCAATAATGAGACTTTGGAAAAACCCACATAAACATTCTCTTTTGGGCACAGAGTCCTTGTTTTAAAATTTTTCATTTTAATACAGTCAGATTTTTTACAGTCAATTTTAGTCAGTTATATTTTATATGCCCAATTACATAATCAATTTTATATGTATCCATTTTAGTTTATATTTTTAATACTAATTATATGTCAATTTTAAAAAAAAAAAAAGATCAAAGAAAAAGCAGCAGAAAACCAATAAATAATCCTTAAGTCACTTAAATGTGGTTTTAGGCTAGCATTCTACTTAAATTATTAGACATTTAAGGCTAATAACTGAATTCCCACTGTGGGAGAAAACCTTTGTTATGAAGTCCTATTTAAGGAGAAACAAAGGGAAATCCTTATAAAATCATGTAATTTTTGCTCTGCCTTTTCTCATGAAATTACATCTGCAGAGTGATCTTCAAAAGGGTTACAGTTAAAATCAAGTGAGATAATGCACAGGAACAGATTTTAAATTATAGAACTATAAAAAGTAAAGTTGCAAACAAATATAAAATATTACTATTGCCAGAGCAAACAACTCTTCCAATGGCATCATACTCGGAATCCAGCTAATTGAGAGAACCAGAGAGAAAAGGCAAACTCTTTGATGTTTACTTCACAGGCTGCCTGACATTTTGGATAATTATGGATGCCCAAACACCTATCACACAAACTATAAAATGACATTCAGTCCATACTAATTTTGCATTGCATTTTTTATTCCCTTTCCTCTTCCCCATATATGTTTTTATCACATTTTATTACACACACAGACACACACACACACACACACACACACATTCTTTTTATATTGCCCTGAGTCCACTTTGCATTCTATATTGATAAAGCCAAAGTATTTATACATATTTTTAATAAACTTTCTATTTTAAAATAATTTAGAGTTACAGAAAAGTTGCAAGAATATTATGAAGAATCCTTGTATGCCCTATACCCAGCTTCCTCTGTTATTAACATCTTACATGAGTATGGTAGATTTGTTACAAAAAACAAATCAATATTGGTACGTTATTATTAACTACAGCCCATATTTTATTTGGACTTCCTTAGTTTTTACCAAATGTCCTTTTTTTGTTGCAGGATCCCATGAAGGTTACATCATGTTATATTTCATGATGTCACATTTAGTTATGAAAATCATCATCATGGTTACATCAGGCTTCTCTTAGTTATGACTGTTTTCAGACTTTCCTTGTTTTTTGATAACCTTGACAGTTTGAGGGATGGCTGCTCGGGTATTATGTAGAATGTTCTTCACTTCAGGTATAAATGATGTTTTTCACGAGGTTTTTGAGAGCAAGACCATGGAGGAAAACGCCATTTTCATCATATCAAATCAAGGGTATATATTATCAATATACTTCATCGATGATGATGCTAACTTTGATCACCTGGATGAGGTCGTGTTCATCAGACTTCTCCACCATATAAAGTTGTTCTCATAAGCTAAAATTTGGAGGGAAATTGCTACATACATCTCACACTTCAGAGGTAGAGAGTTATGCTCTACTTCCTTGAAAGGGGAGGATCGACATAAATTATTTGGAATTCCTCTGAACAGAATCAGTAAGCATTTTGTTCTACTTTATTGGGGGATGAGAAGCATGACTTTGAGGCAAAAGTTTAAGCGCTTCCATAAAAGAAATGATCCCACAGGACAGGCATGGAGTGCAGTAGGGTGTGAAACGAGAAGGAGGGAAGGCCAAAACAAAATTGTGATTTGACTTGGATGAAACCACAGGCTGCTGAGATCCAACCCCACATACATTTCTGAGCAACCTTATAAGGTGCATCTAGGTTTCTATCCAGAGGACACAAGGGGGAAGCTTTTATCCATCAGTTCTCATCTTCTGTTGGCACGATTAGCATCACAGGCAGGCAATACTCCTCATCTCTCACCACGGGAATGATGTCCCGTGGACTCCCTGAGGCAGATTAACCCTCAGCATCAGGGAAGACATAGGGTAGGAGGCTACAGGTAGGTGGTACAGCCCAAGGTGAAACCCCGTTACACCTGTGGGAAGCTGGACTTAGTCATTACAGCATTGGCTGGAGAAAGAGGTGGGGCAGAGAAAATGTGGGGTATCCAATACACAAACAGCACATCTTTAATTTTAGTAGTCTCTAATATGAGTGAGTCTCTAATATAAGTAGTCTCTAATATGAGTCTCTAATATAAGACCTCTCAAAAAATGGTTTTCTATCAGTGGCTATTCCCATTCTTGAACACTATCCTCCCCCCCCCCCCACCCCCACAATCCCCTGCTAGGGAAGATGCTCAAGCTATATATGCAATGGCATCAGACAAGAAAGCTATAAGCCCTGGCTCTCACTGCTCTGTTTCTTTGGTTATGCAACCCACCAATGCTTTCAGAGCACATGCAAACCCAGCCGAGGGGAAGCATTCTCATTCTGAGGCTGAGTCTGAGGCCCTTCACACATGTATGCTAATATTTTGTTTAGAGCATTTTGCATTTATATTCATGAAAGAGAGTGGCTTTTAATTTTCCTTTCTTATTTGTCCTTGATAGGGTTTGGTATCAAGGTTATGCTGGCCTCCTGGAAGGAGTTAAGGAGTATTTTGACATTTTTCCTTTTCTCTGGGAGAGAATGCGTAAGATTAGAGTCACATCTTCCTTAAAGGTGTTTGGAAGAATTCACATTTGAAGGCATATTAGCCTGGAGTTCTTCTTTGTTGAAACATTTTAATTATAGACTTATCTTTTACAGGCAGAGGAATATTTTAATTTTCTTTTTTATTTCTTGAGTACAATTTTATAGGGAGGTGTGTTTTTTTAATTTTTTTCAATTCAAGTCTCAATATTATTAGCAGGAATTTTGTTCAAATGAACTCCTATACTTTTGTCTTATTGATTGTCTATATTATGTTTGTTTTCTATTTCATTAATTAATGCACTTTGGGTTTTCTTCTTTCACTTATTTCTGGTTTAATCTGTTATTCTCTAATTTCTTGAGATGAATACTTGAATGCATCATTCATATTTAGCCTTCTTTCTTTTGTAATATTTGCAATTAAAGCTATCAATTATGGTCTAATCTGCATCTCACAATTTTGATTTATAGCATTTTGTTATCATTGAGTTAATATGTTTTCTAATTTCCATGGAGATTTCTTTTTGAGGAGTGTATTAATTAAATTCTACACCTTTCTGGCTTTTTAAGTATTTTTTAATTAATGATTTCTAGCTTAGTTGCACTGTAGCCAGGGCATTTGCTCTGTATGATTTCAATCCTTTGAGATTTGTTGAAACAGTTTTTATGGCCCAGCCTAAATTTAGGTAAATATTCTAGGTACACTTGATAAGAATGTGTATTCCACAGTTGTTGGAGATATGCTGTATGTTATATAAATATAAATTACATTATTTGCCTATTCTGCCAAAGTTGTTAATTTTGCTGTTCAAATCATCTATCTCAATTTTCACTTATTTTTGCCTACTTGTTCAATAAGCTACAGAGAGAGATACATTAAAAATAAACCCATTATATTTTGCATTTCTATTTGTATTGCCTGTTTCTATTGCTATTTCTGTCCATTTTTCTTTGTCTATTTTGAAGCTTTGTTAGGTGGTGCAGAAAATATCAGGCTCACCTCATGGTAGTTACTTTCCCTTCAGGATCTTTGCCCCTGAAGGCTGGCTGCCCTAATTTCTCTCAGATACTGCAAGCAATTAACACTTTCTAGCTGGTTTACTGGTTTCTAGAAATGCAGCCAACTAATATGGGCTGAATGTTTTCGTCCCCAGAAAATTCACATGTTGAAGCCCTAAGCCCCAATTTGATGGTATTTGGAGATGAGGCCTTTGGGAGGTGATTAGGTTTGGATTATGTCATAAGGGTGGGGCACTCATGATGTGATTAGCGCCCTTATAAGAAGAGGGAAGCAGAGTGATTTATCTTTCTTCACAGGCACACACCCAGGAGAGGCCGTGTCATGGCCATCAGGTAGGCAGCAAGAGGGCCCTCACAAGACACCAAATCTGCCACCAGCTTGATCTTGCCCTTCCCAGCCTCCAAAACTGTGAGAAATAAGTATCTGTTGTGTAAGCCACCCAGTCTTTGGTATTTCGTCTTAGAATCCTGCACTAAGACACTAACCTTTCTAAATTAATCATTCATATACAAGTAGACATTGTGATAGACTCAGTACCTTTACCTTGAGGTAAGACAAAGTCTAGGTAAAATCTATCATCCAGAGTTTCCTGGGAGATAAGTCTGTGCCTGGGATTTCTGAAATTATTTGGGCCTTCCCCTGCTTCCTCCACACCCTCCCTGTTTTCTCCTGGCAGCTGTGCGCTAATAAATCATTTGCACCTCAATCATTGTCTCCAGGTGTGATTCTAGGGGAACCCAAGCTGGCCTCTTGATTATCTAACACACTGTTTATTGATTGCACCTACATGTGAAATGGTCCTACTCAGTCCTGTGAAAAATACTAGATGTACACTAAAAGAAATATAAGTTATGTATTAGTGATAATTTTTAGTTTTATGAACATATGTTAATTGATCAAATTTGAACCATTACATCCATTTCAATAGGATCATATTTATAACCTGAATTCCTGTATCTTATGAAAGTTGAAGACATTTCCTAAGCCAGAAGCATTCTGTGTCTTCTCATTTAAGGGAACTTAGAAGGATAATCTGCCTTGAAGTGCTCTCCTTACCTTCTTATTGAAGGGCTACCAATTTCTCTCATTCACATGCTTTCAAGATTTCCATGATTAGAGTGAGTTAGGAAAAAAAGATACACACATCATCTAAAGAATATTACACATAAAAAGAGAACATTATCATAGAATTCAGAGATCCTCAAATCCAACCCCACACTTTTATAGGAAACAAACAGAAAAGAGAAGTAATGTCATTTCCCTAAGGCCACCCATAATTTGGTATTATACTCTAGTTTTCCTGATTTCCAAACCAGCATTTTTTAATCACTATACATTACTTAGGGTTGGCTACTTGGCACATTCCCAGGGATGACATTATCAGATTGATTTAGAGCTGAAGAATGTGTGCTATAGGGCAATCAAGGACAATAAAGGCTAGGACAGAGAGAGCACCAAGTCACTGGCAAGGTATCAGATGAGGGTGTGGCACGTCCTTAAGGAAGGGGCCAAGGAGGAAGAGTAATATCTACAGTCAACAGGGAACCAACCGCCAGGTGGGCAATCATCCCTGGTGTTAAATCAAGCGCATCAATGCAAGAATAGAAGTGATTCTACATTAATCTCAGAAGTGGTAGCAAACTCTCCTCTGCTTTAATGAATAGAAGATATAGGCATATTGAGAAATAAAAGATATAAATCTTCGTTCATTGTTATTTCACCTTCTCAAGGCCAGTATACAAAACATAACCTATTAGCACAAGTGAACACACCACTGATCACAAAATTGATCTGCAACTTCATTTTCTAAACCTTAATCAAAATGTTAATCTCTTAGTAAGGCTTTTTTTTTTTCTTAACTTCATAAACCAATTTCCAGTTGCTAAAAACAAAAAAAGTAAAAATATTTTAAATAAAACCATCTTGTCACCCTAGTTCACAAACTTCAACTAAAGACATATGAGAATGTTTTATCTTTACTTCAGTCTAATAATGAAAATATAAAATATAACTACAAAGCTTCGACTCTGTTTTGCTTTATAATTAATCAAGAATAAAGTGACTCTTCCTAGCATAGTTACATGGAAGCCTGAATTCCCTGAGATGACCTTTGTATAAACTCGTGTACATATTTGGTTCTGTGAGGTTTGCTAAAATGGGGTTAATTGGCAGGACATACTTTGAAACTGGTTAACTTTGGAGTGGGACTGTGTTTTTGTAATTCATGTGGCCACACCCTCTGCGGTGCTGTCATGATCTTCAAAAGACCAATACAATCTCATTATTATCCCTATTCTTCCAATAGGAAATCAAAGCATAGAAGTTAAATATCTCTTCCATCCTCAATGGAGTAAGAGGTAGTGGTGATTAAAACCTAAGAACAGTGAATTGATCCCAGATATGTCTAACACCAAAGCAACTGCTCTTCACCTAAAATTTTATGATCCACAGGAGGGAGTCCAAAGGACTCAAGCTTGAAGCAGGCTGGAGGAGCTGAAGTTCAAGTGTGACGGGGAAGCTTGTGTTCTGTGACCGCAGGGGTGATTATCCAGAGTTTGAGGCGGGTTTCAGTGCTTCCATCACAACGTTAAGAGCTGTACATGTAGATTTAAGGTAGGGCCCAATCCAGGAGATAAATTAGGGCACCAGACAGAAAATATGTCATGTGCCACAGCCTGGATCAGCAGGAAGGCGGGGACCCTGGCAATTCAAGGGGCAAGAGCTTACTCTGCACATCAAGTTCCCGATGAGATGGGAAACAGTTGGCACAGAAGGAAATAAATTGCTGGCATCTTTTGCTCTCCAACAAACTTTACAAGTACGGGACACCCCAAATGCAGCAAACTCAGTCGGGGAAGCTCATTCACCCCAGCCTGGTCATAGGACATCTCACGCACATTTCTGACTGCCATCAACTATGCCCGCGAGGTTCCCCTTTCTCAAGGCATGAGATTTTTCAATCCCATAGGAAAGTCGCCTCTTATTCTTTTCCTCATATAGAAAGTATTGGTTATTAAATATATTAGTAATATCATTTTTAAAATATAACTATTATAAAGCATATTATATGATATGTTTAACACCAGGAAGCATCCATCTCAAAAGAAGCACCTATTATTTCTTATCTCTGGGGATCTGTCCTCTTCGGCACTGACATGCAGCATGCATACCTTGGAAATGTATCCTGGGGATTTTATTTAAACATAATAGTTGTGTGCAAAGAAGCACAATAATTTCAGGCAATAAGAACTGCCAAACAATTCTATATAGAATGTTATAATTATTATTTATTTTTTTAAGAGACAGGGTCTTACTCTGTTGCCCAGGCTGGAGTGGTGCAGTGGCGCAATAATAGCTCACTGCAGCCTCTAATTCCTGGACTCATGTGATACTCCTACCTCAGTCTCCAGAATAGCTGAAACTATGGACTCACATCACCATGTCTGGATAATTGTTTTTTTTTTTTTAATTTTTCATAGAGATGAGATCTTGCTATATTGCCCAGGCTGGTCTCAAATTCCTGGCCTCGACCAATCCTCCCACCTTGGCCTCCCAGAGTGCTGGGATTACAGACATGAGCCAGCATGCCCAGCCATAATTATTCTTATTAGAGGTCTATCCAAGAATGGGACTTATCTCTGTCAATTAACCAAGTAAGCTAATTTCTCCACAGATGGATGCTTGATTTTAAAAGCAAATTTTATAGCTATGGGGAAAACATGGCTTAACAAGCATTTAAAGTAGAAGTGTTCAGTTGCAGTTAAAAAATAATAGACCACAGGAAAATATAGAAAAATATTCTACTTTTTAGCAACGGGAAATATTCTGATCTTCCAGAATAGATAAGAGAAAACACAGTCGTTGTCAGCTCTGGAAGCAATCTTCTATGTAACTAAATAAATGCACGTATACATGTTTATACTCGCACATATAAATATTTTATTTTTGTTGTGGAAATAATTTTATTTACAATTGTATTATCTTACCTGTATACACAAGCATTCCATTTCCAAGGTTTCCCAAGTACATGGAAATAAAGACGTTCATTTGGATTAAATTACAACCTCAAGAACAGTTCTACAAGATGTAGCTTCTTTATGTTCTGTCCTGAGAGTGCATTTCGACTATCAAATGGCACACTACTACCTATTTGAACTGTACATTAAAAATAGTAAATATCAACATATACTTAACCTTAAGTTGTTCATTAAAATTCAAACTGTACTGAAACTTCAACAATAAAAATATTATTTAAAAGAAGAGAGATATTTGATTCCATTATATCACCAGTATTAGCAGCAATTGGTTTTTGTTTGTGTTGTTTACAGCTAAGTTTGGGTTATATTACACTTCTCTGAGCCATGAAATCTTTCAGGTTCAAATTAAAATGGATCCTCCCAGTGCAAAGGAAGTAAATCACTTGTTCTTGAAAATGATTTAAACAGTCCTCTGAGGCATCATTTAATTAAAAAGAAGTCATTTACTCAATGGCATTTGTATCAATTTCCTAGGGTGGCCATAACAAAGTATCAGAAACTGGGCAGCTTTAAAAGGACAGAGATTCATTTTCTCAGGGTTCTGGCTAGAACTGAGGCTAGGAAGTGTTTAAAGTAAGGTATCAGCGGACAGGGCCGTGCTCCCTCTGTGGGCTTTAGAAAAGAATCCTCTACGCCTCACTTCCTGGTTTCTGGTGGTTGCTGGGAGCCCTTGACATTCCCTGGTTCTGTAGTTGCACCACTCCAGTTCCTGCTTCTGTCTCCATATGGTCTTCTCTCTGTCACCTCTGTGTCTCTGGGTATCCCCAAATCTCACTCTCCTTATGAGGACATCAGTCATTGGATGCAGGGCCCAAGCTAATCTAGGGTAACCTCGTCTTAACTTGATGATATCTGAAAAGACTCGGTGTTCAAATAAGGTCACATTTGCAGCTATCTGGGTTAGGACTTAAACACATCCTTTTGGAGGACACAAGTCAACCCACAGCAGCACTCATGTAGCAAAATTAAATTACCGTACCTCAAAAAAATGTAAATTTGTCTTCCTCCCTACTACTACAAATAGAATCACTGTTTAACGGGAGCCTTTTCTCGATTCTCTTCCCTCATTTCTGGGGCCCACGTCATTTTCATGGTATTACCCATGGCACTTCTCATCCCACTGATGGAAAATAAATGGGTAGTTCCTCATTTTCTTTCTGTCCATTCTTTGACTTCAAGTTAAGAAGTCACTATATCCATGCATCTAGGATACGAGGATATTTGTTTGCTGGTTTAGTTGATTTATATCTGGCCTGCTAATTTGACTCAATGCCCTTCCCAAACCTGATCAAACTACTATAAGGAATGTTTCAGTACTAGAAACTATAGCCTTTAATAAATCAATCAAAATTGGATGTTCCTTTGTGAAAACTTCATGTAACCAATAGGGGGGGAAAGAAAAACTAAATAAAAAAGAAAAATGTAATCAAGTAGGTTGACAACCAGCAAAAGATAATTAAAATGGTCCTGTTTTGTTTCTCAGTTTCATTAACATGCAAATGAGATTCATGAAGTCTCATATTGTGTTTTACCAAGAGCCATAGAAATGAATTAAGAATGAAAATGAGTCCCAGTGATGGAGACTCTTGATGAATATATAAATTAATGAAAAATATGATTTGATCCACATAATGACATATTTTTTGTGATTTATTATTGAACCTGAACAAACAAAATAAATAGGTAAATTAAATATTGTGTCTCTTTCAGCAGACTACATTCTGTGAAATCTTTTATTACTCAAATGAAGTGATGGTACATGTTAAACTCTGCTTTACTTTAAAAAGAAATATAGGATGGAAAATTTATTTTAAGATCAGTGCGTGATAACAGCATTCCTGCAGTTAGGGCCATGGCTGCAGGATCTGGAATGGCCCTCAGAGAGGCTGGGAGAGCCCAGTTGTCTGATCGATCAGAGATTCAGAATTGCAAACAGGGAGAGATGGTCCTGTGTGACCAATAGTTCTCACTACAAGGCACTTAAAAGGAACAAACAAGCATTATCTATACAAATATATTCAAGTGCCCTCCAATTTCCCATTTGATACAAGCATCTCAGTTCTTACTCTCCATTAATATCTTCGCGCACACAGTGGCCATCTCAAATAATATGAGTTGAAATTTTAAAATAAACAAAATTATGTGAAGGTGTTACACAAACATCTACATTGTAGTTAGAACTACATATGACATATATGTATATATATATACACACACACACACACACAATGTGTAACAGATAGCAAGATACAGATACACACACTATTGGTCATGTCCAATGTTCATTGTGCTCGAACATTAAAACAACAGCACCAAGGACAGCATCAAGGAGTAAAATTGAAAGAAGTGGCTGACTGATGTGGCGTGAAAGAAGAGGATAATAAGAGGGTGAAGCATGGTTTTAATAATATATGTCAGTGTCTATTTTTTACGGTTGTTAAAGATGTTTTCTGTATTCATATTGCCAAGCTTCTTTTCCTCCCAACGTATGTGCAGATAATTTTTACCTTAACACATTGTAAAAAGTGATCACAATGATACTCTAAGTACACCGTGTTTTGAAATTCTCTTATTTCTATCACAGTTGCTATTTAATTATCTTCACTGTCCTTTAAACATATTCAAGGGATCAAACACAACTTACCTAAGAGATAGCAAACAATATGCACTGAGTATTCCTAAAAGAGCATGAATGCCTTATTATGTTCCTATTCCTCAACGGGAAAGAAAATCATGTCCACCACATTGAGAATTAAATAAACTGAGGGATTATTATTTTTGAATAACAAGCATCTTTTAAAATTATTTCCTGCAAACTTCTTTGTTTAACTTGAAATAGAAGGCCAATTAAGTTTTCATCACTACTGTATCTACAACAATTGCATATTATTATAGAAAATTTGTATTATAAGGTATGTAAAAAGCCTGCCAGACTAAAGGAACTCAATTCTTTGGACTTTGAAGTGATGACATAGGATTTTCAAATAGAATGTATCCCTTTGCCATTCTAGAACATAAGCTAGATGTCATTTACATCTCATGAATTTTAACCATTTGCTTATTTAGAAATTTACTTCCTTTTACAAGGTTATCACTTATATGATTTTATTAAAAGAGAATGGAAAATTAGTGACATTTTTCATGAACCATTCAGGAAACAAAAAAAAAAGCAGACTTACCATCTCTTCGATTTAGCCTTGCAAACCCAGGACCATGACTGCTAGAGAGCTCGGAAGAGCTGCTGAATGACGACTGAGGCAAGGCAGACACGAGAGGATCGTCACAATTATCTGCCAGGAGGAAAAATGCCACATTAGGGTTAGTGCGGACAAGAATCAATAGACAAAACAATTAAACAAACAAACAAAACAATATCAAAAACTAGGATCTAGGATCTCTGAAAATATGCCCACTACTTATATGCAGTATTCTCAATTAAACTTACTAGCAAGTCTAGTAAGTTTAATAAGAAAAGAGAAAGAATTTAAAGAGAAGAGACTGTGGAAATAGAAAAAGAAGACATCATAGAAGTTATAAAATGATATAATATCTTAAGGTAGAAAAAGGTACCTCATCATAAAAGAAGAGATTTATAAACTTAACTATATTAAAATTAAGAACTTATGGTTTCCAAAGACACCACAAAGTAAGTAAAAAGAAAAATCACAAAATGTGGGAAGTACTCCCAAAACATATAAACAAGTGTACAATTAGTATAACAAATAAAGGAAAACAAAACAAAATTAAAGAAAAATGAAAATGACCTTTAAATCAGAAAACACAGTAGGAAAAAAATGACACATGGTACAATCAGAGACTTCACAGCAGAGCCTATATAAATCAATGCTCGAACTTATCAGTAAAAAGAAATGTGAAACAGGACTGCAATAGGATAATAACGTATACAGAGTAGATAAGCAAGATGTAAGAAGTCTGACAACATCCGATCACCCAGAGAATGTGGGCCAAGAGAAGCTCCAACACACTGCTAGTGGGCACATAAATATGCAATTACTTTTTAAAAAAACAGTTTGTCATTAGTTGTATATCTGAACTTTCTCATACCCCAGGTTCCACCAGTTTTATTGATACGTAGGTCCTCTTAGGCAAAGCTTCCCTATGATAACCCACTGGTTTCAAGATTTGTCTTCTTACCCAAGGGTAATATACAAATACTAGTATTCTTTGTGTCCACAAAGGAAAAAAGTACTGAGCTAAGGTGACTTGCATTTGTGCACCAGGAGACATTGTTCATAATGGCAAAAAACTGTTAATGACCCATACATTCAATGGCCAAAGAACAGATAAATAAATTGTAGTACTTTTCACAATAGGATAATACGCAACAGTACAAAGGAACCACAGCAACACAAAACAAAATGGTTGGCTCTTAGAAGCAAAATTTTTGAGAAAAAAATCAAGTTATAAAAGAGTATATGATATGTTTATAGTTTTCAAAATCTTAAGAAGCAAAGCTAAGTAATATCGTATGTTGTTTAGGGACATATGTAAATTTTTAAAACTATTTTAAAAAAAGAAATGGAAATCATAAAATTCAGGATCGTGGTTACCACTGAAGGAAGGCAGAATCAGGATAAGGAAAAGTACACGGTTTGATGTAATGAAATTGACAATGTTCAAATTCTTCAATAGGTGGTACAATCAAAAAAAGTTTCCAGTTATCATTATGCTTCATATATAAAAAACATATACACAACATATATTATATATCAAAATATATTATAAGGACACACAAATTTATCTTCCATCTATTCTTTTTATGTGTATATTGTTTTAATATCAAAAAATAAAGTACAAGGAGGGAAAGAAAGTATAAGAATAATCTCATGTTTACCATGAAATCCATACATGTTTAATTTATTCAGCTAATTCTTCATTCTGCGTAATCTTTGCAGTATTTTTCTTTTATTTTATATGATTAATAAGTTGTTCCCATTTCTGCTATAATCAGAAAAATATTTCTCTCATATTTAGTATTTAGCATATATTAATAATTAAATATTATGCAGGATTATTGTCCCAAATGTTTTAATTAACGGTAAGCAATTTAATTTAAAATAATCCAAGAATTATCTAGATTCACCTGAGATTTTATGAAGCTCCTTCTGCCTGAATATAATTTGTTCTTGAATGCCTTTCCCAAGAATTTGCCTAATGTAGCATTTTATTTTTAAGGTTGTCTCATTTTCATTTTAAGTCCACTTTTTCTTATGTTACACCTTAAATTCTTTAGCTAACTCTTACAACAGACAGTTCCTGCATGTCTATTGACTGGCTTAAGTACTCACACCAGCCAATCTAGTTGTAATTCAAGAATTAAGGTGTGTAGACATGAAAAGACACACAGCCCATGGAGTGTTGAAGGAAACTCTGACTATGCCCAATTACAAGCAACAACCAAAATGCTTAGTATGCTATGTAAACTACGGCATGTGTGTCTGCACACACAAATGAGTGTATTACATGTATGGGGGAGGGAACATGTGTGGGTGTGTGTTTACCAGAACTACAGTGATTTTTAAATCACTATCAGTATGTACGTGTAAGCGTGATGAAAAGGGTGTTTAACTGCAATTCACAATTATGCAGATTCAGATCGATATTTTGGATGTAAAATGCCTCTGTAGTGCAATCGCTCTAGAGAGTATATATTTATTGTTCATTTGTTTTTGCCAGCTATAAATTGAGAATCAATATCATTCTACTTTTAGCTTTAAAAGAATGGAATTAAAATAAAAGAAGGAGTACTTTTTTCCATTTGTGGGGAGAAGGACATGTAATATGGGAAATGGATCACAGAAAGGCAGATGGGGGTGTTTCTGACATTTCGTAAAGTTCTAGTTGTTGGCCTTGGTGGTTACATGACATCATTATTTTTCATAGTTCTTTACTATGAACATATAAATTCCCCTGCAGTTTACTATATGTTCATTTAGCAATAAATATTTTAATTTTCTTATATGAAACCAATAAAAGCTAACACACATTTCGTGAGCATTCTGTGCTGAGAACTTATAACAAATTCCACACATAGTAACTACTCTTTACCCCTCGTTGTTGATGTACTGATATTATTATCTAACAGATGATGTCACTGAGGCACAGACTTTGGTTAGTTTGCCCATCTCATTGTAATAGAACCATGATATTTACAAAGCAAGTTGGGGTCCAGAATCCGGTATACAAGAACACCATTACTATAATTATTATTTCTTCAGGTTTGGGGTGTAGGAATTTCATTAGACACCATAATAGCATGAATAAAACATTTCTCACGGAGTTATGTACTCCAATTCGAGGTTTTTCGTGCTATTTGTTTATTTGATCTTCAACAGTCTTGACACCAGAGGAGAGGGACCTCAAACAGCAATAATGAGCCTGTAGTAAAAGTGATATTTTTTTTTCTCTAGACATTAATGAAATGGAATTCTGGATTAACTATCAGGGTCCTCTGAATTTAAGTCCAGAAAATCAATTTTTGCTGACTGCCCCAGTAAAACACAGGTTCTGGGTTTGCAAAGTTGAGGACTACATTCCAGCTCAAAGTTTCTCAACCAGAGATAATTTTGCGTGCACGCACACACAGAAACATTAGCAGTATCTGAAGACATCACAACTGGGAGGAGGTTACTACTGGCATCTAGTGGGTTGAGTCCAGGGATGCTATTAAACATTTCATAATGCACAGGGCAGGCCTCCATGACAGAAAATTATCTGGTCTCAAATTTAATAGCTCCAAGGTTGAGAAACACTATTCTAGACTCTGGTAAAGCAATCCAGCAAGCTGGTCTTCTCCTCGAGTAATCTCTCACCTAGAACCCTCCAGCTTCCTCTCACATTTCAATGATTATTAGCTCTCATTTACAGTTAATTTTCAGATGCAAATAAAGATCATTCATAGCACATAGGTATATAGGCATTTAAGTAAGGTGCTTTTCAAATGTGAAATAACACTTCAGCTCAAAACATAATTATATTTTTTTAATTAAATACTATGTTAGATTGTCACATTATTCCAGTCCCTTCACCACCACAGGCAACATTCTTGGTTAAAGCGGCACAGGAGAGCATGAAGACTCCAGATTTAATAATATAGTCACCAAACATTTCATGGAAGCTTGTACAATTAAAAATGGTAGCAAGGCATATTGGGTTAATTATTGTTTCCTTCTGTTAAAGAAGAAATGAACATCACTCCCATTACTCTCTGCTTATCCGAAATTATATTATATTTTATTTTACTTTTCTCAGTCATATTAGAATTTCCACGTTAACCTTGGTATCAGTTGGAAATAGCAAAACTATACATTAGTCTTTTTCTTTAGTTAAAAAATTTGTATACACTGATTACCTCTAAAGAGTTTTAACGAATTCTGTTAGAATGTCTGTATTAGAAAAAAAAAATGTTGAGTCATTTTCATACACAAACACACACACGCACAATGACACATAAATGTATGGCTTTCAGGTCACTATCTCAGAAAAGTTAGCATTTACTCTTCACATGAGAGAAAAACTTACCATTGTCATTAAAAAGATAATGATAAATTACATCTCTGGCAATTTGTACATATGAAAAATCTCAGTAGCCTCTTACAAATAAAAACGCAAGCTATATTGAAAGTATTTTAATAAAGCTTGATAGAAAGTAATTAATTTTATTTTAAAAAGGCTTCAACGCATAATTCTCATAAGCAAGTAAAAGCTATTCCGTTTTTAATAAAAGTAATTCAATTTTCTTAATCTATGTGTAACGCTACCTGTACTAAGATAATAGGTATATATTATTGGGTGCTTATGTTCTCAGTGCTTTACATGTATTAACTCATTTGATCCTGACAAATACCCTGTTTTTTGTTTCTGTCTTTTTTTTTTTTTTTTTTTTTTTTTTTTTTTTTTTTTTTTTTTTTTTTTTTTTTTTTTTTTTTTTTTGAGACCAGGTCTCACTCTGTCACCCGGGCTAGAGCGCAATGACGCAATCATAGCTCACTGCAACTTCAAACGCCTGGGTTCAAGCCATCCTTTGTCTCAGCCTGCCGAGTAGCTCGGACCACAGTCACACACCACCACGCCCAGCCAATTTTTTCATTATTCTTTTGGTTTGTTTGTTTGTTTTTTTGGAGACAGGGTCTCCCTCTTGTTCAGGCTGGTCTCGAACTCCTAGCCTCAAGCAATCCTCCGTAAGTGCTGGGATTACAGCAGTGAGCCAACGCGCCTGGTCCCATGTACTATTTGATACTGTTAACTCTGGGATCAATTGAGGAAAAAGGGACATGATAGTTAAATAAGTTACCCAAGGACACGTGGCTAATAGGTGATAGAAACAGTGTTTGAACCCAGGCAATATGATGCCAGATCTCCTATTCTGAGCCAGTATATTATTGAAGCAAGCATTGGTGATATAGAATAGACCTGAAAAAAATTAGTTTGGACTGATTTTCAGTAGCATTCAGTTTAGTTGCCACTGAGCCTTCTCTGTTATTTGGAAGACCTGCCAAACTCATTTGCATACCTGCTAATAAATCATATTTGCCACAAGAATATGCATCATAGAGCAGAATGGAATAGAATAGAATAGAACGGGTAGCAAATATGCTTAAAATATTCAAAAATTCCCATGCACTAGAGGCAGGGGTGGGACTTTTGAGAGGGAGCTTTAGAAACATTGGAATTTCCTTCCTATCAGAAAACAGTTTATTGAGACCTAGTCCAAATATTCCATTGACCAATTCAGGATTAAGGAATGGCATTCCCTTCAGAAAATCTATTTCCTTGAACAAAATGTTTTATTCCAATCTATATTATTAAAATTGCCATCCAGTTAAAATTGGAAGTCATCAACAAATTTAAGTAAGTATGGAATTATGTTAACATATATCAAAAAATATTGCATACAAGGCAAGATTTCATCAGAAAGTTAAACAATGTTATTTTTCTCTAACCATAAGCCCAGTGTCAATTAGTTCTACAAATTTTTCAGGTTCAGTTTCAGGACGCCAGGTGGAGTCTTATCGCCCTGCCCTCGCATGACACACAATCCAGTACCTGATGCATCTCTGTTTCCTGCCCAATGAGAGACTGAATATGCAAACGGACAATTGCCAGTCTACATACAAGAGTAGAACCTACAGCAACCAGCCCAGGAATCCAACCTGCTATCTCTGGTAAACAGTCCAGCAAGCCAGACTTCTGTCTGTAGGAACCCGTTCAGGAAGCCAAGTAATAACTCCTATAGCAATTGGCCCAAACAGCCAGGACTTGGTTAATAACTTATAGTTTCAATAATTTTTGCCCATTTCCAATTTAGCACCAGATAAATGTATTTAGTAGAGATTTCTAAATCTCTACCAACTACAGAGAAAGCCAAATATATACCTCTAACTCATCACATAGGATGCCCCACTTTTGGTTAGCCTGCCAATAGCATCCCCACACCAATAGTTTCCAAATGGGGCATACCTGAGCCTGCCGCCTTTTCCCACCATAAACCTTTCCTCTCTTCTGCCTGCCTTTGAGTCCCTTCCAAACTCAAGCGATGATGACTGACTCCCTTCCCCTAGCGGACTCTGAACAAATCGCCTTTGCTGGTTCTCATGTGGGTGGTCTTCATTTATCTTCACACCACTGAGCTCTTCCCAACTCTGCCGTCTCACCCTCACAGCTGCAACCATCCAGGCTACACTCAGCACACCCAAGAAAAGCCACCCAAGTCCATCCCGAGAACTCAGAAGACACAGGTATGTTTGCAAAGCAGCATCAACCTCCTGATAAAAACCTATTATCAGCCAGCTTCAGGTTGTCTCACCTGTGGAGGATGCACCTTCAGTGATTTGCCCTAGCTGTACAGTAGAATCACAGCTGGGGGAGATGCAAAACTTGCTAGGACTGTGCCCCACAACCAGGACCTTGCTAGTTTGGAAACCACTAATATACAGTTGCAAATTAATTCCTATCCAATGGAGAGCCTTGTTACTTTTGTAATGTCTTTATGCTCTTCATGCTGTTTTATAGGGGCTGTTTAAAGACTGAAGAAATGGTTATGGTATCAAATCCTACCCCTCTCCCCCTATGTAGTCATGTCGACTGACAGTGTGTGGAGGCAGCTGCTATACAGCCACGTTCTGATGAGAAAAAAAAAAAAAGAAAAAGAGTAAGCTTTAGAGAGAAGTGACAACACATCTTGAATAAAATATAATTTTCATAAGAGCAGGTGACAAAATGTGGACGTACCCTGGTTTCATATCTCATTCTCTCATCATTACTTAAAATAACATTTCAACTCAAATACTGCTGAGTGTAGACTACTACTAAATTCTTTAGCTTCTTTAAGTATTAATTTGACTTTGACATGAAAATTAACATTTACTTGAGGATACTAGTTTTAGATGTATTAAATAAGACAAACGTGAGCTTCTAACTCTGTCAATCAGTGGCTTAAATCTAAAAAAAAGAACATATTGCTGCAATTTAAAACAAGCAAATATCTATCGGTGTGTTTTCCTAGAGCTAAGCTAAAGACAGGGATGATTTCCTAGTTGTCAAGTAATTCATTTAGTCAGCAGCCTATAAGTTTCCATGCATTTTCTCCTATATAAGGCATGGGCGAATTTTATATATGTATATATAATTATATATGATGTATATATATACACATATATATACACATCACAGAGTATTAACAATTATATATAATTATATATAATTATAGTATTAATGGAGTATTAACAATTATATATATTATATATATGTTTATATATGTTAATATATATATGTTAATATATATATTAACATCACAGAGTATTAACAATTGTATATATATTTATAAATATATATACAATTGTTAATACTCTGTGATGTTAATGAGGTAAGCTTTCATTTGGAGGCAAACACTGGCTTACATGTTCCAAGTTACAGCCTTAGTTTGAATAGCTTTCCCGATTAATCTTCACAATTAATGGATTAATGGGAAGGCAGTTAACTTTTAACGACAGAACAGCCAGAGGCTGATTGATTTTAGAGGTTTAATAGCAACTATTTAGAGTCCAGATATTAGGACAAAGAGACCTACAAATCTACCAAACAAAGCCAATCAAAGGTGAAGGGGTTGAAGAAATAATTTTTTAAAAAGTAAAGCGAGCATCAGAGCTCCAGAAATCTACTCATGTAATAGACTTTTATTGACAGATAATTTGACCACATGTTATACTATGTCATGTAATTTTATATCAGAAATAATGAAAAGAACGTCCTTTAGATACTCAGGAGAATCAGTGGATCAAAATGTAATTTTTGAAATACATCTGAAGATGCTGAAACATATTACCTTTGTTTCCCACAATGAAAATATCAATTTATTCTCTATTCATTTCATCACACACCTCAGCTAGATTTTCTCATTTGATAGGTGAACAAAATTGTAACTGCTGTGTATTCATGTCATTACTTTGATTAACGCAGTCAATGTTTTCCACACGTTGTTATCCATTCTCAATTTCTGCAAATTGTCTGTAATTGTCCTCCATTTTTCCACTCAGAAAAGTAATATAAATCAATTATAATATTATATATATATAGTCATCAAATATTTGTTTTCAATTCTTTTTCTGTTGTTAAGTTCATCTTTACGTTTGTTTATGCTTTTTTTTATTATTCAGTGAAGTATTTTTGTTATTGTTGTTAGGCTGTGGGTATGTACTTCATCTATTGTAATCAAATATTTCTCTTTGTGAATGATCTCTTTAAGCATGAATGACATAGGAGACAGTACGCATTATAAAAACATAGTCTTTGGTTCCAGAGAGGCCTGTCCTCAAATTCTTGCTCTGATATCTCCCAGAGTCTGAAAATGGTGCTTCAACTTGACGTCCCTCTACCTATCGAGTGCTGATAAAAATACCCCCTTCACAACAGAACCGTGAGAACTTCATGATGTAACACACATAACAGTTAAAAAGTACAGAATAGGCACTCAAAATAATTCATCCCCTTTTATATTCTACTTCCCAATAATACTGAGCAAAGAAAAATATATTTTCATAAGGGATTAATCACATGCCTATCTTTAATGCACCACCTTGAATATTAGTTAGTGTGATAAATTGATTTAGAACACTGTGGAAACAAAGTATTCATATCAAGTACTGTACCAGCTGCTGGAGGCATGAGAATGATCTTGACTCCTGCCTTGGAAATCCCACGTCCAAATCCTTTGACTTGAACACCACGTAGATGTCTTACTTTGTGCTTTCAATATTTTGTCTTCTGTAACCTCTCCAATG